>JAODAC010029374.1:0-15401 GCA_027575185.1 Mimaenictus wilsoni
CTGCATCTTCCTTCCCATTAATCACACTATTCTTTCAGATTATTTACCCCAAATGTTCCCAACCCCGTTCCTTCCACGAATCCCGGTGGTCACTGTTACCGATGGTTTCTCATTTTGTGAATGTCTGATCCACCTACATCCCTAAGCTATAAGTAAGCTATAATTAGTTGCATTTTCTTATCATACAAATTACCTTTGCCTCTCTCCTGTATATCTACTTAGTCCGTCAACTCCCTAAATAATTCTACAGGCACAACATTCGCAGAACATCTATGGCTTCACAATAACCGTAATGTATTTCTCTCTCGCCCTCCCTCTTTGTCTCCATTTACTTGCAGTAATTTGGATGCATCATTCCACCCTCTCTCGCGTTTTAGCTCATACCTATAAATCAAACCATTACTTCACATCCCAGATTCCTTCTTCTTGACTCCTGCTTTACAATTCACCAAGGCGGAGTCTTGATGCGTTGTAGAATTATGAAATGTGATGTACTAGTTCAAATTATTTATATAAATTTACAATTAATTTTTTAAATTTATCTTAATAGCTTATTGATTCGCAAAGACTTGAGGGATTTATTCGAGCAATTAGCAATATCTTATCGAAGCATGGCTGTGAGCACACCGAAAGTAAACGGCGTCGGAAAAGTTAAAGTAGAACCAAAGAAAGCCCAAAAATTAGGTAAGTTAAACAGAAAATTTCTAAATTCAAAACAACGGAAAATTGTAAAATTCCAAAGCTGGACTAACGCTTTTTAAATTTTAATTAAAAGGTGTATTAACACGAAATTCCCGAGCTGAGTTAGACGGGTTAGTGGGTAACCCTCAGAAGAAAATCTACGACGCAATCGCAGCAGCGAGCATTTTCACAAACTGTGCGGGTATCGATACGAACAACTCACAGGTGATCACTATGTCCACATTCGCCAAGTTTCTCGAAACGAGGCAGATGGAGGTGTGGACCGACGAGGATGTTAAGGCGTTGATTCAACGCCACGAACCGGATGCACTGCTCCGCCACCAGAACTGTTTGTCTTTCGAGGGCTTCGCTCGTTATCTCACCGACAAGGATAATTACGCGTTTGTGTACGAACGGGAGGTGCCGAGTGAAGCGGACATGTCGCGACCAATGTCAACCTACTACATCAGCTCCTCGCACAATACGTACCTCACTGGACATCAGCTGAAGGGTGAATCCTCCGTGGAGCTCTACAGCCAGGTAAATATTATCCCGAACAAATCCAAGGGTCTTTAATGAATCCTGCTGATGGTATTGTTCAGCAAGCCGAGGTCATATATTTGCATCCAATGATTTGTTAATTCGGTAATGTTTTCTAATGGAATGCCAATTTTTACCAATGTTGATATTTTGTCCAGGGACTAGTTAAAATTATCTTCCCCCGAGTTCTACATCCATGTAAATATTAATCTGAACAAATTCAAACGGCTATGCATACATCAGTTAATGAAACCAGGCAATTGTATTTCCCCTCGAAAACCAGTAGGCAAATATTTGCATCTTGTTATTTCTTCGCTTGTCTTTTAAAAGTCACCGGTTTGCTTCCTTGATTCCCATAGGTATTGCTCACTGGTTGTCGATGCGTGGAGTTAGATTGCTGGGACGGCGATGACGGCTATCCGATGATTTATCACGGGCATACGTTCACGACCAAGATCCCCTTCAACGCCGTGGTGGAGTCGATCGATAAGAACGCCTTCGTCACGTCACCATATCCGGTGATCCTCTCCATCGAGAACCACTGTTCTCTGCAGCAACAGACGAGAATGGCACATACCTTCCAACGTGTCTTCGGCGAGAAACTAGTGACGAACTTCCTCTTCGAGATGGACTTTTGCGATGAGCCGCAGTTACCCTCACCAGAGCAGTTGCGAAATCGGATCCTGATCAAGAATAAGAAGTTGATTATGGACGTGCCAACACCGCTGATTAACTATGCGGCGATCACAACTCCAATGCGTGCTGCTGGTGGGGGTGGTATGCGACATTCGGTGCCGGGACGAACTAGCTCCATCATTAGCAACGCTAGCAGCAGTAGCTTCAATGACGATTACAGTGATGATGACTATGATGATGAGGACGACGAGGATAATATTGATGGTAATTTCTTTTTTTTTTGTCTGAATGTTGTAAACATCAGCCGCCGGCAATTTGCGCACGAAATACCGCGACGTCATACTAGAGATGGACAATCACGTTATTTATAATTTGAAACATGTATGGCCCACGACCTAACCGTCGTATGAAGTGAGGTTTTCTGGATGTATTCGGAAAGTCCAACTCATCCGAGTTTCGAACGGAACTCAATTTTACACGACTACTGCTCTGTTATACCTCGGGGGCGTAGCCTTGTATTCCTGAAGGACCCTCATTAATAACTGTAGGTTCGTACTAAGTGCCACCCTAAGTAATGGCTATTAGTAATGGTCATCACGATTTCAAATGTTTTTTCAGAATGAACAGATTTTTAAATATTTCCGTTTCAGCGTGGATTTTTGATCACAGTTTCGCATTTTTATAATCATATCCACCTCCCACCCCTATCTATTATCTCCATGGGGAAGCTCATATTCCATCATCGGTTTTCCTTCCTTCTTCCGTTCTTAGCTACATTCCAGAGCGCATGCATTATTCTCCGCAGTTTTCCCTTTACCATTGATTGCATCATTTTACCATCCCACTCCTTGACGTGGAAGATCCTGACTTATTCTGACTAGCCCTTCTCTCTTCCACATCCATCCCTCTTCCCTAACTTCCATTCTCCACGCGCACTTACTGCCCTTTCATCCTCTTCTCTTCTGTTCTGCTCCGAATCTTTCGTTGCAGTCCTGCCTCTACACTTGTTAGGTCGTTATCCAAGTACATTATTGTTCCCGGGAACGATTTATTTTGTGATAAAGGTCACCGGGTGGTCCAAGAATCAAATTTGCGCCCCAGGGCGACCACGCCATTCTAGCCAACAGGCAAATTTGCGTCCAAGGTGGACACTCTCGCTCAAACCGGCCAGCGGTGCCAATTTTCGAATTATCCTACTTTACAATCAAATTGCCCCTGTGTGCTAGGAAACACTGTTCTAGACAATTGTATTATATCAGCTGAATGAATCATTTAAGATCTAAATATATGGACAATAACAGTAGTTCAGTAAAATACTTGCTGCTTGTCTAAGTATTTCAAAATTATTCATATAAAATATACATATTCGTGAAATTATATTAAATTATAAATGTTTCATTTTAGAAAAAGCGATACATAATATAATCACAGATTCACCTCGGCAAATGTCAGTAGTACATACAATCGGTACGAAAACAAGCTCGACGAAGCGACCGAACACCGACGAGAAACTAAAAAAGCGCAGCAGTCAAATCTCGAAGGAGCTTTCTGACCTCGTCATCTACGTACAGGTATATGAACATGAATGTTTCAATCTCACCTTTTGTGTGCGTGCATATTTCGCCCATTAGGATTCGTACGATAACCGCGCGCAAACAAAGTTTGCGGGGCTTGAATAGCAGTCCTCGCTCTATTCAATTAAATCCGAGGAGAAATTCAGATTAGTGCACACGCGGCGTGCGCAACGTGCGAATTGCAAATTGCACACGTTGCCTGCGGCGCGGCGGGCTTCGCCCGCCCATGCACATATTTTAATAATTAAGCCTAATGAATATGCATAATTTTCGCCAGGCGATCAAGTTCCGTGGCTTGAACACGATCAGTCCGAGCAGCTCTGTGAAGCAGCGGCAGCGCGCCTGTCTCTCCAACTCAGGCAGCTCGATCGTCACCACGGCCAGCAGCTCAACATCAAACATTAGCACCTCTGGTAACACTGGAGATGGAAGTGGTGGCAGCGAGTTGACGGCTTTCGACTTGGAGGCGGCTAAACAGCAGCGCGGTGTGATCAACGCGCCTTGCTTCCAATGCTCATCGATCAACGAGAATACCGCCAAGAAGCTCTGCCGAAAGCAGGCACTAGCCTTGGTTGCCCACACGCAAAGTCAACTTATGAGGACCTATCCAGCAGGCATGCGTATTGACTCTTCAAATTTTAATCCTGTCATCTTCTGGTCTTTTGGCATACAGATGGCAGCACTGAACTTCCAAACCGAGGATATTGCAATGCAGCTGAATAGTGCGATGTTTGAAAGTAACGGGAGATGTGGGTATGTCTCAAAACCTTCGGTGGTTTGGGATCGCTCACATGTCATGTACAGACGCTTCAACCCTTGGGACAAAGAATTCGATGGCTTGCACTCATCGAAGGTGATCATCAATATTGTCTCTGGGCAGTATGTCTGCCTCTCCAATGTAAATCTCAACACCTACGTAGAAGTAGAAATAATTGGAATTCCTGTAGACTGCAATAAGCAAAAAACCAAGATAGTACAGAAGAACGCTTTAAATCCGATTTGGAACGACACATTCCGCTTCCGGGTAATGTTTATTGAATTGGCCTTCCTTCGTTTTGCTGTCATAGACTCGACTAGTAATCATCTGCTTGCGCAACGTATCCTTCCACTCAAAGCTCTGCGACCGGGCTACAGACACCTGAGGCTTCGGACACCGCAGAACAAGTGTATGAACATGTCAACCCTCTTCATATATTCCCGAGTGGAAGAGGAAAGCCTCGATAATACCGACAACGGCGAGACGATGGAACGTGCCCCGACCGTCAAACCGGACAAAGAAGACAAAAACATGGACAATAATTACGTCGGTATTTCCGGCACACCGTTGTGCGTCAAACGACGCATGTTCTTCCTGATGGTCTACGGCGTGGTGGCCGAGGAACCGTACACGATATTGAAAATTACACAGGAAAGCACAACTCAGGATGTATTGGCCCAGGCGTTGACCAAAGCAGGTCAATCAGCAGATAAGATCAATGACTATATTTTAGTTGAAGAGGTAGCTCGAGGATGGGAGAAAAAAGACCATAACCTCCCAGCCACGCAAAGGGTCTTGGATCTTCAAGAGCGTCCTCTACAAGCCCAGTCTCAATGGAAGGGTGAAGGACGGTTCCTGTTAAAAAAGATGGGGGATGACCCTAGTAGTCGTGCTTGGCTAAGTTCGATCCGTAGCGTTGCGAGTCGGGAGCGCGAAGCACGAAAGTCCGAAGGAGCAGCGAACGCATGGGAAGAAAATGATACATTCTTGGTGTGTATCTACAATGTCTCACCAGAAATTCCTTACGCAATTCTGAAGGTACCCTTGAATGCCTGTGCCCAAGACGTTTTGGCGCAAGCGTTGGTGAAAGCACGACGAATGGAGGATCCTATGAACTTTGTCATCGTGGAAGAACTAGAATGGGGTGGAACTAACCACAATTTGCAGTTCCGACCGCTTGCCGATGATGAGAATGTTTACAGTGCCCAAAGTCATTGGCAGACGATCGGCAGGTTTATAATGCAGGATCGAGCTAATGCTACACCCCAATCACTCCGGAAGAACCGAATCACCTCCAGTTTACGTCTTGCCACCTTAGATCGCATAAGCCGCGGATTGAATGTGGCAAGGAGTGTAGCTACTAATAGCATCAAGGTCCCAGTTCAGGTAGCTCTCAGTGATCCAACTACTTCAAAGTGGAAAAGCAAAACGGGAGAAGAGTCCCGCAAGGGTCTGCTCCGTGGGAAAGTCAACTCAGAGAAGGAAACCACGTCGACCATACAACAGCCGAAGAGCCAATGCCATCGAGAGGTGCACTCCGAGGGCGAGACACTCAGCGACGAGGACCAAAAGGAGTCCGACCTCATGGCGACTGTCTCGCGGCTCAAAAAGGTCTCGCTGCGTAAATTTAAAGAGTGGAAATCCTGATTAAACTAGTATTTAACGCGCCCAACACGCAAAACCCAAAAAGAAACAACACGCGAGCGCGTGTTTTGCATTCAGCACGTGCCACCCGTACGAATAGGATATAATAAAATCGAAATGATCGCGGATTTATGATTTACGAGCTTTAAAACTTGAGTGATGTAATTTATATAAAGATATAAAGTTTAAGGCGGGTAAAAACGTAAATGATATACGCCATAAATGATATACGTGCGACCACAAGGCGTAGCAGAGAGATATAAATGTTATTACTGTTAAGGGATATTAAGATTTTATACATCTGACAACTACAATAACGTTATCTATAATAGAACTCTAAAATATAATGACTTTTTGTAATACTTACCATATAGTTTATTGTCATTGCGCGTGACACGAATTATTAAGTTTGATTCATGAATTTGCTACTTTCCAACCATAACACGATTTATGAACATATCCCATTATTCAGTTCGTAAAACAAACTAAGAAGAAAGTATTTTCACGTTTGTATTATTTGATAAATTTAGAAATTTAAGAAATTTTGTAACAAATGAGTTAGCAAAACTACTTATAAACAAAGTATTTGTGATTTAAACAATTTAAACGTCTAAAAAGTACTACAATGGCTTGTTGAAGAGCCAGTATCAAATTTTAAAAAAGGAGGTAACTGCTCTAAACTAAACCTTAAATAAGCAAAAAAAATAACAAAAAATAAATATAAAAATATTAAGCAAAGCATAATAAAATGGAAATACAACTAATTCAAACTTTTTAAATGTCAATATAATGTATTACTATTGCTATTACATATATACATATGACTAATGATATATATCATATCCGTTATTTGTATCAACAAAACAAATTGTATTTGCATCGCAGCGAGACAAACTATTTACATAACTATTTACAAGTTTCAAAAAAGGACAACAAAACTTTCTCTTAAAAGTGTTTATATCAAATAATGCAGATTTATATATATATATATAACTTATCCAAAGATAGTATTACCGAAAATGTCTATAGAGTTTTATCTTCTATACTTTGATTGGCCTCAAATAAAATTCACTTTTAAATACATAGCTCATTTACTTGAACATAAAGTAGTTGAAATAAACTTTAAAAAACAAATATTGAAGGTGAAACTTTATAGATAAGAATATCAATTTTCTATGAATTGGTTTTAATGAAAATGTTGAATGTCTATCCGCATGCCAATTCATGGAATTGAACTTTTCACAGTTTTCTGCCGACACCTGTATTATCACTAATAATACACCTGTATTATTGCCATAGGTAAGCCGATAATGTTGCAAATTTCCCCACATCAAACAGAATGGAACATATTATAATCTATTTATTACAGATGTAAAAGAGGAGAACAGTGAATTCTATAAGAATAGCCTAGTTGTGGTAATGATATCACTTGAGTCGATTTATAAATGATCAATTAGCCGCATTGATCAAACGTTGATCGGTTTGCGCACGCGTCTTGTGGATTATGGAATTGTCTAGATTTTATTTGACTATCTGACTTGTGATCAATGTTTTGTTCGAAAACAAATGCAACAAAGTAAATCAACTGTACACGAATCAAGCGAACGGCTGACATACAAATAAGAGCGATAAAAATGCTTTGATCGTTGAAGCGTGAAGAAACGCATGGAACGCAATTCACTTTTTATACTTGTTTCTATTCTTTGACGTGGCAAATAGTTAAGCGCACATTGCGGACATGCAACGGTTCTAGACATCCAGTTTTAGTGGATTGATGAACGTTGCGCGAATGATGGCACATTTTATTTATCGTAGGTATTTCGATTAAGTTACTGTGGTCGCAGATTGTATTTGGGATGATTTTGCAATATTTTTGGATGTGAAACTTAGCGTATTTATAGCAGAACCGAACACTGAAATATCACCACAGACCGGATATTTGTTAAGACAGATTGAGTGATTGAATGAGAAATAATCTATTTACAAAAACAAGATAATACTTAATTGATGTTATTTAATGAAAATACAATATATAATATTTGTTAATATTATCGTTTACTAAACATATTTTGGATTGCAAGCGTTTTAAGTTGTAGTATGTTGTTTTTAAATACATAATTATATGCAAGACTAGTTTAGAAATTGTTCACAATGTGATGTTTTTTCCTTAAGATCAATGAAGGTGAGTAATATTTTGATAATGCATGAAATTGCACTTGTTTCCGCCCGGCATTAATTCATAATACAACGGAAGTGCCCGAAATGGCTGCAGGCTGCTGGACAACTGGATGTTGTGTTACTGACTGTTAGGCTGCGGGACTTTTAACTACCGTTTAACTGTCTGGGCATTCTCGGGTTCAGAGGCGACTCGGGTGTTCGATTTTACAATGTTGATTTATTTAGATGACAATACACTGGATGACGCGTATAGTAAGATTCCTGAGAGTGTCTTAGCTTTCCCAGGGTTTGATCTTAAATACTAGAAATTCCTCCCCTTCAGTTTGGGGGGGGGGGCGCAGGGGTTTTCTTAAGGCCACCGACGGGGCCACTGACTAAACCTCTGTCATTAAGGTAGATTACTTGCAGGCAAGAATTCAGCTTTGGTCGCCCCATTGAAGGTTGGCGCTTTCCTAAGTCCTTTCCTACAATTTGGCGCATCCCGTGAAGATCTAATGGACATGATACTTATATTTCTAGTTTAATGACTAAAGATGCATATACTTTTAGAAAAGTATTCGAAATTTATGTTTGGTAATCTTGCGACAATTCATTACAATTAATTCAGGTATAGATTATTAACTATTAGGTAGGAATACGAGTCATCCGCTCATTCACAAATTATATTATGGTATTTATAAAAGTAAAATAAATATAATTAATTTATTAATAAATATAATTTCAAACTTGTGGGTTATTATTGTGTACCGCAATACATGTAATGAAATATATACAAATGAATGAGATTGAGATACATCGTGGAGATCCAGGCCGAGGCGGCAGCTGGCGTCGGTGTACTCGGTGGAGACGGCCGGTGAAGACTCTCGGTACGGCTGACTCTCTGGTGGCGGCAGCTGGTGTAGGACTCGCTGTTGGTGGATGCTGATGACTGAATGTGTGAAGACTGGGCGAAGAACTGAATTGAACTGGTTGATGGTGTCGAATTGTGGACTATATATACCAGGTGAAAATGCTGATACGACCATTTGTTCAGTTCGTCACAGCGAAACACGTGGTCGTGATCTTGTTGCGCCGTGTCGGTGTTGAGTGTCAGCATTTTCGATATTTAGTCTGGCGGATGTTGATTGTGCAGATTACGGATTGTTGATGAGGTTGATGCTTGAGATTTGTTGATATTAATGTTGTTTGTGTGGCAATAAATAGTTGTTATACGACAAAATATAAATATTCTTACCTGAATATATCAAATATAATGAACGTGGGTTTATCAGCATTTAAAAGTAGGGCGTCTTTTACTTCTTCAAACGATATTATACCGTCTTTAGGTGTCAGTAGGTATTCAGAAGTGCCTTCACCAATCACTACTAATACGGACATATCATGCAGGTTTACGATACTTACGTCATTAGGATATTTCAAGAAGTTTTTGATTGCCTATATCAAAATAATAAAATTATTTGTAGATTAAAAAATAATAATAATAAGAGGTTAAAGTTTGTAGAATAATTTAAAATTTGCTTTGTAATAATTTAAAATTGTTGGTTTGCCAAAAATCAAGTACTAAAAGAAATAGATTATTTTTCAATGTATGGCGTTCTATGAATTCTGGAGACTGCCACGTCATAAAGTATATATAAATCAACCTTTATTGGTATATCATCTTAGCTTATCTACTTTCCTTCTTCCATCTCTCTACAACTATTTGACAAACTTAACAAAATAATAAATATGGCACAATAAATACAATAAATTCACCTTTATTCTTCATTCCTGTCGAGCCTCTCTTCTTCTCTTCTCCTTTACTATCGCGGACACCCTGGCGACCCCCGCTCCCTTTTCTCCTAACCACCCCTCGATCACATTCCCTCCCTCTCGCATACCTCTCGCCCATTCCTGCTAAATGCTCCCACGTATCCCATCCCTCCTCACATAGCACACACTTTCTGAACTCGTCTCCCATCCACATTTTCCATCCTCTCTCTTCCGAACCGCACCTTGTACGCGCCAGGGTCACTTTTTCCGTCGCTTCCTTTCCTATGCAGCTAATATATTCCGGTCTCCTTCCCACAGTTTGTACTGTCTGATACGCTGGGTTATAGGCGCTTCTCTCAATGCGTCGCTGCCTAATTTGCTCCTTTACTTCCCGGACTCTCACCCTCATTACCCCTTCTACCGATCCCTCATTCTCCCGTACCTGTCTCACCGCCGTCTGCAATAACCCTCTCGCCTCAAACATCCTTCTTCTCTCTCGCCCTCATTCATTCTCCCTAGAACGCGATCCTATCATCCAGACCTGCCTCACCAACCGTTCTTCTCCCATTCTCACTAGTCTTTCCTCATACCTTACGACTCTACATTTAGACTCCCATACTACACTCATTCTTCCGGTTTCCTGAAGGACTATATAATTCGGTGTCGACCTCTCTAACCTCATTAGATCCTTCAGGAACCATACTTGCTCTCTTCCCAGCCACTCCCACTCATATATACCCCATACCTCCCATAAAGTAATTATACTCCTATTATTCCAACCCCACAAAATGAGTGTACCTAGAAATTCTGAAAATTACGATGGTGCTTGACTTTTAAAGTACACCTAACCCCCGATTTACACGATACTTGTTTTACACGGTTTTCCAAATAAGTTTTCTGTGTTTTTATCGCACTCTACTAAATGCTACTGTGATTGAACACGTGCGCTGTGTCACGGGGAATCCCGAACTTATGTGCTGTGCTGACTTGCTGCAAACACACACTGTGTCTGTATTTCTTCGCATAAAATTAAAGTTTTATCTACGGAAAATTGTATTTCAGTGAAAGTTTCACAGTTTCAGAAATATTTAATTTTCCATATTCGTAAATTACAAGTTAGTGCATAATTTAGATTATTATAAATTAACGGCTGTGATTAAAGTAAAATTCACAACAAGAAATTAGATATAAAAATGAAAATACATTTAATAATGGTTTTCTACATTTTTCGCAAATGATAAAATGAAAAGAGTGCAAGGGACATTACCTCCATTTTTATTTCAAGGTCAGATTCAGTCAGAGAAAAATGAAAGTTGAAGGAAAACTTATAAAAACATGGAAAACAATATACAAGAACACTCGGGACATAGTTATCACCAAAAACCTGAAGTCAAATGAATTCCTGACTAAACAAGGAGTACGTCAAGGTGGAGGGTTAAGTCCCTTATTATATATCATCTTCATGGTCAAAATACGTAAAGTGGTAAAGCAAAAAACGAAACCCAGTCATATCGGACATAGATTACCGCAAGTAACAACACTATTGGCTTGTTCATTCGCCGATGACATCGCAGTACTTGCCAATAGTGAGAAGAACCTTGAGCACAAACTGAGTGTATGGAATGATAAGCTGCAAGAGAATGGAATGAGAATGAACATAAACAAAACAAAAGTGATGGTAATAAGTAAAAATGCCGTTAAGATCAATATCGAAATAAGAGGCAAAACCATCGAACAAGTGCAGCATAGACAGGTCAGACGATGATAAAATATCGATATTTGTCGAATTCTATATTTCCAATTTTTCGTTATATCGATATCGAAATATCGCTTTGAAAATATCGATTTTATCAATATCGATTAAATCGAATTTTCAAATGAACGCCATCTGTATTCGTGAATTATTTGTTGCTATACTAAAATTATCAAATATATTACTTATTGTTAATCTTAAGATAATGACGAATATATAATCAATATTTAATGTAATACTAAGAATAATAATAATACATCGATCTATCAGTCTTTCCTTTACATACAGTAATACCTAAAGCTAAATTAAAGCAATACTAGTGTGGCAAAACATCGGTATTGATGTTAATCTTATGATTGCAACAATATAGCATGTCAAAACGATATCAAAAATTTCGATATCGATATATCGATATTATAGAAAATGAAATTATGGATAAATATCGAAATGTCGAGGCCGGTACATCGATATTTATCAATATCGATATATTTTTGACATGTGCAGCAGTATAAATAACTGGGAGTAATTTTATCTACCAATAAGGCGTATTACACAATGTGTAGACATATACTAAGAAACAAGGAAGTAACGAAATGTATCAAAATTAAAGTTTATAAGCCAATTATCAGACCAATCCTCACTAACCCAACAAGAGCAAAGCAAGGTCAGGGCAGATCAAATGAAAGTAATGAGAAAAATCTTAGGGGTCACAAGAATGGACAAAATTAGAAATGAGGACATAAAAGAAAAATTAGGAACTGAAAAGATATGAATTATGATTGTAAGTTTCATGTGATAAATATTACAAAGCCATAAGTCCTCGTTTTCATTTATAATCACTTGATCTATGAATACGTTTACTAAGAAGATTCTTCCAGCTATATTAACCTCCTTTGTTTGTTTCTCCCCCTTCTCTTGAAACACGTACACGGAAAGACCAATCAGGGAAAATAATTCTTGCAAATGTTCAACGTCTAGTTTCGCATGTTCCTGACGATCCCAAGCCTTTGTGTGCGCACAGTTGATTATTTTCACGATACCACGATTGATTGATGTTGTATTACAAAGTTGACCTTCATCAAGTTTTGGAAATTCAGTAGCAACCTGCACTGCAATTTCTACTTTGTTCTTTTCCTTGAATTTGTCCATTTTCAGCCTGTATTATTTAGTACTAAACTAGTGATAGTTATAGTCGCCGAATTTATACACACCTATCTAATTTATACACACATGAAAATGTCTGATAATGTGATAAGATTATTTCACCACATGTGAAAATGATCAATTTGTATATTTCGATATACATTTGTTTGCACATTATTGATAACTACTAAACCTTATTAACCATATGCTAACAGGCTGCAAATGATTTTTTCAAGTTCTTAATGACGGATATTATTCCAATTTAAAACATATAAAGCAGTTGTTGGACACGAAAACTACCCAGGGACTACTCAGAACAGCAGAAATGAAAATACCAAGAAACATAGAGGACAAAACACTTCTAAACCGGATAATGGACGAAGGTATCCGAAGAGGACAGGTGAACGAAATAGGAATAGTCCGAAATGTTCGAGATAAGGGGTTATGTGGGAAGAGATCCCTTGGAAGAACCCGTATTAGATGGAGTGACTACTTAAACTTTGACTGAAATAGGAACATGTAAAATGCCTAAACAAGAAATAGCAGAAGAAGAAAACTTAAATATATGTATAAATAATTTGGAAATTTAGTGTCAAGTTGAATTACATGTGTGGCGGTCCAGACCACACATTAACATGTATTAGATATTGTATTTCTTCAACGTTTTTTCCACTGTCTATTCTCTCAATTTCAACTCTGCAAATCTTTCATAAGGGTTTCCAAGGGCAGGTATATATCTTCTCTTCGACCCTTGTGCTCTTTCTCTATTTTACTTATACTATTGCTCTTTCTTTAATGCACCCTCGAGGTCTTTATATTTCTTTACCTCGAGGAGTTAGTTTTCTACTGCCGCACGCGCAACATCGCTTCGTCTTCCCATAGTTAACTATTCTTACGAGTGTGATAAATAAACTATTCGTCATTCCTAATACAATTGCATCATTACTCGCAATCAACGGCACATCGTACCCCACACATGTTTGAGAGCAAATACTTTGCTACTATTTTTCCTAGCTCATTCACACAACTACTACCATACAGACTTATTTGAACTACTACTAGATGAGCTAGCATTGACATATCAAAGAAGAACATGTAATCATTTAGCACAGTTAATGAATTTTCAAAGAAAATATATATGATGAAAATATTTTCAAAGAAATCTTTTACCTTTCGGTGACAGTTGTACATTTTTTACAAGTTTCTACTACTTTTAACATTACAACGTTTCTAATACAAAATATTCCTTAATTTTTATTCATGAATCAATTTTATTTTTTCCCATTACATAATATTTTTGTTATTTTATATTTCCGTATTATTATACAACATTTTTCCATCTTTTCCTATTTGTGGTTAGTTATTTAGCTACGGTTATCGTTATTCCATATTTTATTAGGTTTCATTGTACTGTATTGTTCCACTCTTTTCTGGGTCTACCTCTTTTTCTATTTATTGCAGCTTTCGTTTGCTAAATTTGTTTTACTTGTCTTTCTTTAGCATTCTTATTATATGTCCCCACCAATTTAGTTGCTCCTTCTCTATTTCTTTTTCTAATGGTTCAATTTTTAGTTCAACTCTAATATCATCATTTTAATTTTGTCCAATCTGGTTTTTCCTACATTTTTCTCAGAAACCTTATTTCAGCAGCAGGAGTCTCGTATTTCTGTTATTTAGTATCCAGCTTTCACTTCCATATGTCAATATAGGTAAACATATTGTGTTGTAGAGTCTTATTTTTGTCTTGATTGATTCCCCTTTTTTATTTAGTATCCTATTGTTCATTTGGTCATATGTTTATTTCTACTTTCCTTCAGTTTTCCCTCTGCTGTTATATTCCTAAATATTTGAAAGTATTTACTTGCTCTATTATTTCATCTTCATATTAATATTTTGTTTATCGCCTATGACCATCACTTTTACTTTGTTTATATTTCGTTTTATTTTGTATTCTTTCAGTGTTTCGTTCCATATATCTAATCCCGTTGCAATGTTTTTTTCTAGTCGGGAGTCGTTCAAATAAGACTGTTTGATAGTAGTTGAATGATGAGCTAGGAAAATAGTTGCAAAGTACTTGCTCTTAAATATTAGACTTAAACCGATAAGAAGTTAGCAGCGATATAGTGCGGCCAATCTCTTCCATCTCTGTAAGAGTTTAATGCGCAATTAGAATACCCCTGCTTACGTCGAGAAATCTCTATTCGATGTAATTCGCCGCTGGAGTGAACCAAGACGTCACATCTCTACTGGAAATTTTGATTGAATAAATGCCGAACGTTAAATAGGCCTCGAATGTTTCAAGGTCTTCGTAAGAGAGGCCTATTCTTGAGAGGTAGAGAGGTTTTCGAACGACCCTCATAAAACTGTCACCAGCCAGAAAAAAGCAATACATTATGGCAAAGAAATTCACCAAATTCTTTAATTGTAATTAAATCTTCAATTTGCACTTTAATTACTTTAATTTTAACAAATTTGAATGAGTCAACACAATATAATTTTATGGAGCGCAGAGTAATCTCTAACCCTTTGGTTGTAAATTGCCAATTACTTCTGTCCAGCACGATCAATCTGAATAATATTTACATCGGCGTATTTGTTGATTTTTTTTGTGATTTTTTTTGATTAAATACTTTTTGCATACGGTTGATGGATCAAAAGGTGTAAGAATTTTTATAGTCCTGCGTGTTAATTTCCATAAGAGATATCAAATTTAATTGATCATTACGTACGTTCGGTATCCGAT
>JAODAC010029385.1:0-15399 GCA_027575185.1 Mimaenictus wilsoni
GGAATCCGTAAAAACTACAGCCGGAAAGATCGACAAGTGCTGAATATATTCAATAGCAAAAAGAATAGCCATAGCCTGAATATAAGAAATACTCAAAAAATCACTAAAAAAATGTCAAAAACAAATGGTTATTTGGTTGCGTACGAAGGCAAAATATAGTAGGCAATCACATGAACGCCATAAACTTGAATTTTGATACTTAAAGACACCTTAAGTATCAAAATTCACGTTGGTGGCGGCTTAATATATGAAAGAAATCATACCGTTTCTGGCCTTGTCGTCCACCTTCCCATAAATCGGGATCAACACCATCCGCATCCGACTTCTCCGTAAACTGCACACTCTTTGTATGAAAATACTCAACCATATCCTCGACAGCTTTTCGATCTTTGCAGAAGTCACAATTCTTCTTGCATTTCGGATCTTTCTCCCCGAAATGCCGTGTGAATAAACGATGTCGGCACTCGCTGGGCGCCTCGCAAAAGGTCACAATCGCTGTAAACCCTTTCATCGCCGCCTCCACCATCAACTGCCGGCTGCACTTCTTCCCATCCTTCGATGTCGCCTCCGTTTTGGCACGCGCCTTCCCCAAGTCCTGCGTCAAATGAAACTCGTGCGCCTTCCGATCGGCCTTCGAATAGTATATTCGACATTTCGAAGGCAATCCATCGCGACCAGCTCGTCCAGACTCTTGATAGAAAGACGCCGGATCTTTCGGACATCCCCAGTGGATCACAAAACGCACCGTTGCTTTGTCGACACCCATACCAAAACTCACAGTCGCACAAATGACCGGATACTTCCCACCCTGCCACGCTTCCTGACACTCCAAACGCTCGCTGCTTTTCAATCCGGCGTGATAACAGCAGGATTTCACGTCTAGAGCGTTTAATTTACTGGATAAAAACTCGGTTTGCTCGCGGGTACGACAGTAGATAATCCCACAGGCACGTTTCTCGAGAGGTACGTCGTCCTTTTCGGCTTGATCAATGTTTAAACTTGACTTTATAAAATCTCTGAGGTGTTTATAGAGATCGTCGACGGTGTTTTGAAATACAACGTCGTAGAAGAGATTTGTTCGGAAGCAACTTGTGATAAATGTTTTCATTCCTAAGTTTTTCTCGCCTGATGTCGTTGATGTTGCTGAAGACATTTTTAACGATGATATTATGTCTTTTTTAACGTCGTTACCTGCTGTTGCCGTGAGTGCTATACATGGTATCCTATTATTCTCTCTTAAAACGCCAAGTTTCAAGTAATCCGGGCGGAAATCATGCCCCCATTGCGAAACACAATGTGCTTCGTCCACCACAATGTACGCAATCTTATCAAACTTTACCATATTAGCGAAAAGGTCCTTAAACGTTTGTGTAGCTGCCTGCTCAGGGGTAATATACAACAATCGTGTATTTGGCGACATTGTTTTCAAGTCAGTTAAAAGGTGCTCGCGTTCAGTTTTAGTAGTTTTCGAGTTGAGTGAAGCTGCACGTATTTTAAGGGCTAAAAGATGATCAATTTGATCCTAAAAAGGAAGCAAATTTTAAAAAAATCTTTCTAAATAACGACGTGCATGAAATAATTAGATATTTGTACTTTTATAAGTGCCAATAACGGGGAGAAAACAATGGTAACCCTTTTGGGATGTAGAACAGCTGGCAGTTGATAACAGAGGGATTTGCCACTGCCTGTCGGCATTGAGACGAGGACATCATGTTTTCCTAACAAATTAAATCAGGTTTAGATGTTGTGAACGGTTGTAAGAAAAAGGTAAGTGTGCTTACTTCGTGCAATCTCGAAAACAGCATCTTTTTGTAAAGGTGACTTAAACTCATCGAATTTAAAGTTTTTCTTCAAGACCTCGTATATTGCCTCTGCTTCCATCGTTTATCGACGATTTTCGGCTATATTTACTGTTTATAGCTCCACGATTTGGTAATTCACTTAATCACGTTGTATTTGTGTTTTTATTTATAGTTTTTCACTTCGAGCGCGATTTCGGGGACGTCGAAGTATTTTCGGGGTTAGGAAAGTGTCCTAAATTACAAGTTAGGCAAATTATGACTTGGACATTCAAATTGTAGGATTGTCTTAAGGTTTATTAAACATTATGCGTATTTATTGCAATTTTTAATTCATTCACAATAGTATTTTGGGTGGTTTTCAAATATTTTTTAAGAAATGTTCAAAATTTTCTAATTGTAAATATTTATAGAGTATAGTTGGTTGCCTAAATTAAAAAGATGGTTACAAATATCTTCGAAAGTGTTCGGAACCTTTCATTATTAGGCGTCCGTCAGACTGCCGGCGACGCGGTTTCCTTTCCTGCTTCATGTATTAAATAGGTTGTTTCTTCGAGTTGCTTCATCTCCTTTTGAGTATATCTGACAGACAAGGATTTGCATAGAATAACGAAACCGAAGCCGGCAGTGTGACGGCCACCTAATTAGTTTTCTTTTGTATTTTTAAGCGGGTTTTGTATGGTTTTCAATAAAAAAACATACAATATAATTAATTTGAAATCATTCATACAACGAGTTTATTTGACAAACTTTCAACACATGCTACATATTTCCCTTTTTATTTCTTTTAGAAATAAATCATTGATACAATACTTGTAAACATATTGGCATTATAAATGGTATAATTAAATTTACATCTTTTTGTAAAAACAATAGCAACTAAAAAACTAATATCCCTAGAATACGAAGATTACTTTAAAAAACAAATTTATAAACTGAAACTATCATTGTAAATCGCTAAAACCATTTAATTTTTCCTCTTCGGTGGGTCGCAATCGATTTCTTGATTGCAGACAGGACACTCACCCACCAAATGGATTTTACACTCCCAACAAGTACGTTGTAGTTGCTGAAACAATAGGTTAGAAAACCGTTAGCCTATTTTTGAGGGTAAAATGGAGGTTATACCTACTTTATACAAACAATCAACATGGAACGCCTCTTCACAGGCTGGATTCGGGCAATAAACCTCTGGCAAGTCTTCGGAACTATTTCTATTCTGTTTACAAATAACACACGGTGAGAGAGTATAAGCATCACGTAGTGGAAAGACAGCCATGTCTAAAAAAGGTTAGGTTAAGTCATTTGTCATTTCTATGTTATTTTTTACATTTTAAAAGGTTATGCTAGGTCGTATTAGAGAACTCTTCCAATTAAAAAAGTTCCAAACTTCACCTTACCAAAAAATTTAAGTAGTTCATCCAGCAAATCATTCCCAACAATCCACCTCTCAAAGTTGGCCGCCAATAATCGTTCGAAATTCAAAGTCTTCTTCTTAGGCCCCAATATCCTCATCAATGGAACTTCGGTGGGGAATTCCGGGTTGAAGGTGATCTCCACCGAGAGTTTCTCTTCAAGAATGATCCTTCTAACGACATCTGTACATTTCGGTACCTCTGGATGAACAACCCAAGTGTATTTATCCACACAATCCATAGCGTCAAAGAATGGTTGAAGAGAATGCACTATTGCAGAGTGTTTATCAAAGACTGTAAAGAGGGAATCATCCTCGAAATCTACCCCTATTGGTAGGTTAACCTTCTTGATGTAATATAGCTTCATTCTTTCTTCATAGTTTACGCCAATGATGAGTTCGTGCATACGCAGTTTTTCATCCGCATAGACAATGGTAATCTCGGTGAGATCCTTGGAGAGAGTGACCTTCTCAACGCCGATGTGAAAGTTGATGAACTCGCGGTGTTCCCGTAGAACGCGACGGTAGATCACCACCGGCACCGGCGGCTGGGGACGCGGATGGATCTTCTTCAGATGTGTGGTGTACGCTTCCAGGTAGGCGTAGGCTGTTTGGTACTTTATGGCGTCGAGTTTGGTTGGCATGGCGGCGTCTAGGGGTTCGTTGCTTTCGTGCATCTTCCAACCAGCGGGGGTTTTGATGAGATGTATTTTGAAACATTGATACTTAGGGACAATAAGAAACAATAAAAGGGTTAGAAATTGACTTGAAACGTTGGTAAATGCACGTTTATAACCTTATTTAATGGTTATGTTATGGTTTTATGATTTTTGATGGTTAAGTTTTATTGATTATTGATGATTAGTTTTGAAAGGTTATGTTTTAAAAGAGGATATCAGGAAAGTAAAGTTTGATAGTGATGAACCAGTTAAGGACAAGGTAGGGTTAAAAAGGGAAAGTAAGGTTGACAAGAAAGAATGTAAATTTTAGAGAGAACGGTGAGGTTAGGTGTATAAAAAGGCGGTATAAATTTAGGGAAATAAGGTTTAGAAACCAACGTTGCAAAAAAAAGATACCTTCATGCTAGGACAGAAAGCAATATGGTTTGTTAAACAGATATTGGAGGGTTATGTCACTTGATAGAGTCTATATAAGATTAAATTACTAGTTTGTGAAAGGATAAGTATAATACGACCCTTCGCTGATTGTACAAGTCCACGAGGTCCATTTAAGAAGAAACTGTTAAGTGTAGTTAATATCACAGGTTAAGTAAATTTTAAAACACAATTAAGATTTGTTGGGAAGACACGAATATGTTAGGTTAGTAAGATAAAGATAGGTTAAGAAGGTTGGATTGAGTAGGTGTGATCACATGCTTTACTAGGACAAGATTGAATGTTTATTGTAAATTATTCTAGATTATAAATGCATATGTGTATTTAATGTTGCATATATTATAACATATATTACAACGCATCACCCAACAAATTTGGTTAGGAAGAAAATCTTCGATTAGATTAGCTTCAAGAAAGTAATCTTAGTATATCAGAGAAAGTGAAATCACAACGTAGTGATTAGAACGTTAGGTTAGTTGAAGTTAGCACGATATAGATTAAGATGAGCAGAAAAAGGAAGTCTTGATAAACACACATATAACACATAATGTATGATCAGAAAGACAAAGATTAGGAATGTAATTTTTGAAAGAATAAAAGAAAAACACTTTTTAAAAATGTAAACTTACATGAACATAAATAAGTCCTCTGTATCCATCAAAAGGTACATCCTTAGTTTCCCTCGCAGTTGTCCAAAAAAGTCCAGGATAATGAAGAAATACATCCATTTCCCGATCCATCTTCAATGTCTACAACAAATACAAATTTTAGAAAAAAAAGTCTGCAGCACGTGGTTCAAGGTTAGAAAGACCACAGCCGACTGATGGTGTTGTAAGCATGGCGAGTGTGCACCAACATGAATATCTGCGTTGGCTGGGATACTAATTGTAAGCGCCGCCGAAGCAAATACAAGTCGGCGAAGGGAAGGGGAAGGAACCGGTACCTGAAAAGTTAAGTGGAAAAGAGCGGCAGTGTGCGAGCGAAACAAACGGATAACAACAGGGGTCGTACCCCACCATGACTCTATGCGACAAGTAGAGGCTGAGGCAGACGCCATAGCTGAGAGCCTAGACAACTAGATGTAGGCCTAGGCATAGCCGCAACCAATGAGCGTCGGCTTAAGTAGGCCTAGCCAAAATGGCGGGACGTAAACGTGCGAAGGTGGCCGCAGTCAAACTCGCCAGCATCCGAGTCCCTAATCTGTGAGATTACACATAGCATCACAAATTAGGGTCTCAGGGAACAGGCAAATTAAGCCTAACCCAACCACTTTGAAATTGATTTATTACTCCTTTGCTGGTTTCTAGAAGACGACAGTTTCTTTAATACTATTTCTTCTTCTTTAATCCTATTTCTTTTTCTTCTTTAATCTTATTAATTCTTCTGTCATCATATTTCTTGTGCTTCCACCAAGCGGGGCAGCCCTGTGCTTGATTTATTATTTTCTGAGTGATTGGCCGACAACTAGGAAAGTTAGCAGGATGTACAGTACCCCCAAAAACGGTGTAGTGCTTACTATACAACCTACTACCTCAACCAGGCATCGCCTTTTTATTTTGAAACTCTGAGTATTTCGCATTGCTTTAGGTCTTGTTCCATATATTGTTGGAGGCTGTTAGGCAGTCCTGATTTAAGATTTTCGATTAGATGACTTAAGTGATGAATGTCCTAAGCAGATAGTGCCGATACAGACGAACTTGTGGGATAGACTAATGAGACACAAGTTCGGATGTACGGGTTCTACCTGATGAGGATAGTCCTGTTCTTGTTTTTCTATTAATTGCGAAATTAATAGAACTAGATACAAAAACATGCAGTTGAAAAGCAGTGAAAGACGTTTAAGAATATTAGTAGAAAAGCATAATCAAGTACAGAAAGACTGAGTTAAGGTTGTGAAGACAAGAGAAAGGCTAGATTGACAAAGCTAAAATGAAAGATTCCATAAAGAAGAAAAAAGTACAAGGAAGAAAAAGTACAATCGTAAAGTTTGCAAGAAATGATAAATAGACGAAGGTTCAAAAGATAAAAGTAAGGGTCAAGAAGACAAGGGTTGGGAAAAAGAAAACTTAGTTAGAAACAGGACTGAGACACAGAGTAATCTGAAAGGCAATGGAGTATTGCCCTGAGAAGACATTGCTGAAAGATCATATGAAAAGTAAGTTTCAGAAGACAAGAAGATAAGGTTTGAAAAATGTAAATAAGGTTAGAAAAAGGAAGGCTAGGTTAAGAAAGGGATGTCTAGGTTAGAATAGTGAAGGAAAGGTTAGAAAGAGAAGTGAGGCAAGACTTAATAAGAAGAAAAGCAAGGTAAAATTGAGTAATGAAGGCATTCCGGAAAGATCAGATCAAAATAATGATTAAGAGAGGTCAGAACAAGAAAAATTCGAATAACACATTCCAAAACATAGAATAACCAAAGAAACAAAATCCTAAAAGTCTAAAAAAGACACCTAGAACGCTGCATGATGTGCCTGTCTTCTAAGACTACGATCATAAATGATTTACTCGATTCCCAAGGTGAAGCAAGAACAAAGTATCAAGGGCCAAGGAACAGAAGAAAACCTGAGAAGAACCTAAAACGCCCTAACAAAGAAGAACAAGCAAGTAATTGAAGAATAAGGAAAGGAACGAAAGAGTGTTTGGCAGAAACAAGGATGTCGTAGAATGGTGCTTAAGTGTGCGTACTGGTCTTGCGCGGTGTTAGTGTGCGAAAATTGGGAGTTCACTGCCCCGACAAACCAGACGGCGACTTCGCGGGTGTGTTGGTTGGTGCGTAGAACATTGTAAGCGAAAGCTTACGCTTGGATAAGAGTTGTAGAAGTGTGAGTGTGCGAGTATTGTGTCGATTTCGGGTGGCCCCGTGTCTGGCGTGCGCGTCCCTCGGTCGTCGCACTCCACTCGATTCTGTTCCGTTCCGTTCCGTCCCGTTCGTGGTGAAGGCTTGCGCGCGCGCATCTAGGCAACAGCTGACAATTCGGGTTGCTCGGTCGTGGTCCCACTCCATATTCCCACACTTCGCAGAATGCCCCGCGCCGACTTCGTTGTCCTTCCTGCTTCCTTTTTCCTTGTTCCTTTAGATATAATCATCTTCGGGAATCTGAAATTTTAGATGCTTTTAGTTTATTGTTCATTTTTATGTTTATGATAGTAAAGATACTCTGGCATAGTTTTTCGAAGATTTTTTTAGGGGATCTTTGAAGAACGTTGTATAATCTTTGAGAAACATTAATGGACCTTAAAAGAAAGGAGCTTAGAAAAACATTGATCTTTGAAGAAAATTGATGGATTTTGTAGAATTTTGAGGGATCTTAAAAGAAAGATTGAAGAGCAGTGATGGATCTTTAAAAGATCTTTCAGAAACATTGATGAATCTTTGAAAAATCTTGAAGAACATTGATGGATCTTTGAAAAATCTTGAACAACACTGATGGATCGTAGTGGAGCTATGAAGAACATTGTTCATTGGAGGATCCCTGAAGGAGATTGAAGGATTATGAAGAAACTTAATGGACTTTTGAAAACATTGATGGACCTTTAAAGGAGCATTAAAAACCACTGATGAATCTTAGAGGAATTATGATCATTGAAGAACTGTTGATCATTGAAAAACATTAATGAATTTCTGAAAAACTCTGATCCTTGAAAAACATCTATTGATCTGTAAATATTTTGGAAGGACCTTGATGTCTTCATTTAAGAGACCTCGAGAACAATCTTGATGAAACTTGAAGAATTCTGATTTCATCAATTTACAAGATTCCTCGTCCAATAAGACTTCCACAAATCTCTGTTCTTTGTTTAAAGAGATCAAACTATAAGTCTAGAACCTTCATTGGACGTTAGTATGGTTCTAACTTGATAGTTGTAGTAATCTGTTAAGTGCCAAGGCTTAGAATTCGGTAGGATTAGAACATAGAGAAGATAATGCCTTGATCGATCCTTCCATGACAAGATGACATCGGATCAACATCTTGATAAGATGACATTAGATCAACGTCTTGACAAGAGGATAAAGCTACCAATTAAAATACCTTCCAATAAAAGAAATAATTAGAGGCTAGACGGAAACTATAGCCCATAAAAGGAAGTAGTCTCTGTTGGCACAGGCTCATTGAAAGCATACACGCTGGCGAGTTTTTGGCGTATGCAAATTGAGTGTGCACTTGTGGTGTAACCTTGGACGGGGCCGAGCCGGACCGCTTCATGCTCCAAATTCCGGCGTGCGCGAGACGGGACAGTTCGTTGCACCCGGGCTATTCAACCTGGGCCCGGCAGTGGTCGGAGACGCATGGCAAGGGTTAGAATTACGCGGATTACTCAACGAACACAGAAGGCAACGAAAAACGAAAGAAAAAAGAGGCAAGAAGGAACCGCAGCCAGTGGTTTGGAGGTCTTCCTTTGCACGTCGATTAGACCCACGCCGCGCCGCGCCGCGCCGGTCAGGGCACACTCGTCGAGATCACACACACACACGGTTGAGTGACCGAATTAATGAGCGGAGGACACGCAGGCCCTACAGAAAGACCCCGTCGCATGGACCTCCTCCTCTTTTTTTCGGTTGCATAAATAAGGAAAAAAGGAGGACGTAAACGAGTTAAACAGTAGCAAACCCTGGAATGTTGAGAGAAATTATGTGGTTAGAAGGTCCAACATTAACAATAATTATCTAAGAGGAGATAATTGGAGGAAATGGGACTGCAATTAATATCTTCTTTTTTTAAGTTTATGTTATGTGATCAAGTAGAAGGATGGGTGGAATTAAAAGTCGAATTGGATTTGGTCTTGGGGAGGCGATTTTATGAAAGACGAATTTTGAACGTTAAAATTATCAAAATTCTGAAAGGTCTATCAAAGGTCTTCAAAGATCCATGAATGGAATTCAAAGCTCCATCAGTGTTCTTCAAGGATCCATCAATATTTCCTCAAGATCCTTCAATGCTTTTTAAATACTTCCTTGATTTCATGGGGACTACATGGAAGTCTAGAGATCCCTATGAACTTTAACGGATATTATGGAAACTGAGATGAGGACCTCCAAAGAATCTCATCATGGTAAGGAAATCCTATGGGAACCTCTAATGAAATGCTATGAAAACGTGTACGAAACTAGAATTTAAGGAATTTTTGAACCATTAAAGAGATCCTATTAAAACATAAAAGGGATCCCATTAAAACATAGAAGGGATCCCTAAGGAAAGTCATGGAACCATATGAGGATCACCATGAAAATTACGTAGACGATTTTTAACAAACAGGCCTCAGTTCCGATCCTAAGACTAAAATCCTTGAATTCCCCATCATTTGACCAAAAAGTAATCAAGATTATTTCATAATAGTTCATCAATGATCCATCAAAGTTTTCCAAGATTCATTATTGTTCTTTAAAGATCCATCAATATTTCCTCAAGATCCTTCAATGCTTTTTAAATACTTCCTTGATTTCATGGGGGCTACTATGGGAGTCTAGAGATCCTTAGGAACTTTAACGGATGTTAAATGGAATTACTGTGAGGACCTCCAAAGAAATGCTATGGAAACGAGTTCGAAACTAGAATTTAAGGAATTTTTGAACCATCAAAGGGAACCATAAACCATAAAAGGGAAACCATAGCATAATCATAAAGAACCATCTGGGTATCTCTATGAAAGTTGCGTAGACGATTTTTAACAAACAGAGTTTCCTCAGTTATAGTCCTAAAACTAAAATCTTGAAGACCCCATCATTTTACCACAAAGTAATCAAGATTAGTTCATAAAAGTTCATAAAAGGTCCATCAAAGTTCTTCCAAGGTCTATTAATGTTCTTTAAAGGTCTACCAATGTTGTTCAATTTATAGAAGATGTCAAATTTTTTTAAAGATCCATCAATGATCTTCAAAAATTCATCAAAGTTCTTCCAAGATCTAGGAAAGTTCAGTAAGAATCCTTCAATATCCTGCAAAAATCCTACAAGATCCATCAAAATCAACTACCTCCACAGAATACCATAATGTCCCCATTACTCTAGAGGTTCCTTCTCCAATGAGGTCATGGCTTTGCTCGCGATCCGTATCCTCACTCGATCAAGCTCGATTATTAACGGTACGCCTGGCGTCAAAGCCGCATTATGCACACAGCTTGCACCGGAACATGTGGCCCATCAAATGGCACATCTTTCATCAGTGGACGACCATTGCATACTGCATCGTTTCGCATTGCATCATCGACGAGTTCCAAAGGGTTCTCGCACCCTGTGCCCTACGCTCAACCACAAGGGCGCGTTCATTGTGCGCCCCGTTTCACCGTTCATCGGCGCACTCACATTCTCCATTCATATCAACTCCCCGCGAAGTTGAAGCAAATAAAATTACGTCGCACAACTGGGCCATGCATTGACATTGGCGACACCTTCAAGTTCACCACGGTATTCAACAAACACACGCGTACGCATACAAACCGATTAAAAATCAAGTCAAACAATTGAATAGTATTCCTGAACGATATCCGAGTCGGACGTTTATAAACACATTCCAGCACTAGATATAAATTATATCTAGCCTATCAACATTGGTTCAAATATACGAAAAGGTTGGAAACAACTTGTTAGAGATCATAGTATTCCAATATTTTTCATTTATCCTTACTAGTTTATTCATTTATAAAAGATTTTGCAAATTAGGTTTCTTTGGTTTTTTTTTTTTGTGAGGGGACCTCTATTGAACTGTTATGGGATTCTTATTGGAAGTGTCATGGAAATTAATGAAGCCATTAAAGAGGGATAAAATATCAAAGAGAAGTCTTGAAACTACTTTAAGGGGACTTTCATGGTAGTGTCATAAAGACTTAATGGGAATTCAATCAATGGACTTCAAAAATCCAACTGTGATCTCTTTGGTATTTTCTGGACCTCCATTGAAAGGATACTTACTGGAAGTGCAGGTCCATAATCACCTAAATGGGAATTCCATAAAACCTCTGTAGCAAGAGTGAGTAACCTATTTTTTTCTATTAGAAGACACATAATATTTAAAAAATTGCTGGCCCGTTGGTTTTATAGAAGTCGGCGGGTCACAGCTTGCTCATCCCTGCTCTATAAAACTGCCACTAGGGTCACCAAAGAACTACCATTGCACTAAAAAAGATTCTATTAAAATGATCTTCTTGAAAGGTTTGTTTAGACCTCCATGGAAGTTTGATAGAGGCCTCTATAGAACTGTTTTTGGGTCACCATAGAAGTAATTGCGGACTTGAAGGGATTCCATTAAAAAGCGATAGAAAAGTCATGGTATAAGGATAAGGCGTCGGTCAGACCAACGGAGTCGCCTCGTTTCGTGGTTTCCTCTGTCTGACTCATGTAATGAAAGGAGCTAGGTTGTTTCTTCGAGTTTTTTCATTTCCTTTTCTTCATATTCGCCTAGGCATAGAATCCCGAAACCGAAGTCACCGGCGCCGGTGTGAACGACGCCTTAGAGTCTTCTACGGATTAAGGCGAAGGGCTTTCCAATCAGCAATCTCTTCGTTTAAGTATATGCCAGTTCATGTTGGTGGTACGAAACAATGTATCGGTCAGTGCTATAGTCACCTTCACAGATTCGGTCACTTTCTTATTTCTTTATGGAACACAAGTTTTTCTCCTCGGAAGTTTCATACAGATCTTCATGAAACTGTTTGTTGGGACATTATAAAACTATCATGGGGACTAAAAGGGATCCCATTAAAATGGGAAAGAAGTCATGGAACTTTATAGGGATCTGCTTGAAAGTTGTATACAGACTTCCCTGGAAATTCTACAAAGACAAAGGAGGCTCAAGGGGGCTTTGTTCTTGTGACATTTTAGAACTCTCATGAGACTAAAAAGAATCCCAGTCCCCAGACTAAAAGGAATCTAAAGAAAAGTTATGAAACTTTAGGGAAATCTTGTTGGAGGTTTTAAACAGATCTTCACGGAAGTTTCATAAAGTTTCCCCATGCAACTTTATTGCGACATGATAAAACTACCATGGACGGCTAAAATTGATCCCGTTAAAATGCGAAAGTCGTGGAATTCCTAGAATTATACAGACCTCCAGTGGACGCCAAATGCATCATCAAGAAGGTCGTCTGTCCGGCATGCACATTGTTAGCTGTCGTCTTTCGATCCGAGGCGTTTTACGGCATTATATCATCTTTTGCACCCTCAACGTTGCTATGACGACACACGTGTGCAACATAGGACCTAGTCTACTCGTCGAGTACCTGTAAGGAGAGAGCCTCTTTAAGGCTGATTTTGAATCTTCCTCTTTTTGTATCATTGTATTTTTGTACGGTGGGGGTTTTGCCCCAACTTAGGTTTAAGTTTTGTAAATAAATGGAGTTACGATCGATCCTTGGCGTAGTCAACTGCATCCCCAATAAGCACAGTTCCCGTCTACACGCATGCTAAGGCGTAACTCACGATAACGCAAATTCCCGCAGTAAAAGAGAGGTTCGCGGACTTACAACCGGCGAGTGCCTTACAGACTTCCCCCCCCCCCTAATGAAGTTCCAAAAAGACCTTTATGGAAGTTGAATAAACGCATGAAACTGTCGTTATTAGGACTTTTTCATAGGGAAACGCGTATCACATGTTGAGAAGTACTACTCTACGTTCTATTCAAGTGTAATAATTTTTTGCGTACGTGCGACAATGTGAAAAATGCGAGACGCGCGATCACTTGCGAGAAGCGCGACCGGTGTTATCTTAGGTTAGTTACGCGACTGATAAGATTACCACATCGAGACCAGCGTCAAGTGTTCGTATTTCATCTGGCGCGCGTTTATTTACCATGCCGGTAACCGAACAAATTCAAAATTTCTCGCAAATGCTTCCAATCACATTTAAGTCACGTCCACGTCTATAGCCATGTCAACAAGAATTGTTTCAAATTGAACCAACCTTACTATTTCTGTCTACGTCTACGTCTCTCCACCGGAAGGGAACTTAAATGTTTCTTTGATGCCTCCCATGTTGTTTGTTCGTTTAATCTCATTAGAAAAGCACTCATCGTTGCTCTATTTGACTTCATGTATTTCTTGGGTCTATGTCTTTGTCATATCTGTATCTTAAGTCAACGATGTGTCAGCAAGGAGCGATGGTGAACACAGGGTGAGTTCCCTTCGTTTGTACAAAACACATTTCGATAATGTGGGATGGTTTACTTCCTGGGACGCATGGGGGTTGTCATAACAACAAATACCGAAAGGCGGTTCCCATCGCGACCAACCAGCCAACCAACCTTTAGAGCACAAGCGCAACAGTAATAATCAGGGAGATCCCAGACCTCTACTCTACAACCTGATGCCGCTGCCGTGTAGGTAGACAGAGCTAGAGTTGTTATGGCAATGGCCCAGGGGCTGGAGGGACTTGAACCTACCTAGTTTGGGATTTGCGTTGACAAAGTTGGTGTTGGAAGGAAGCCTCTGAATAGAATCGAAGTGATTATTCAATTCATGTTCAACTGATAGACGCCAATTAATGGTTATTTGATCATTGCGACGGATTAGGTTTAATCGAGTTGGGAACATCATTCCGGATGACTTAGGATTTGTTAGAATGGGATGATTCTATTTGTGTCAATTTCCCATGTTTATCATTTGATAGTTTACAAGGTTGTAATCGTTGCACCTTAACGGTCTTGGTGGTTAACACAAAATTCAATGTAGGTGTCATTTTTAGAGGTCTTTCTTCTAATTTCTTTAGTAGATCAATGCGTCTTGGGTAAACCCATGCGAAAAAAAGTTCCTCACGTCTTTGAAACCCCGTAATATCTGTAAGAAACACTTTCCCGGAGACCCCCTCCTAACAATCTTTCTAAGCAGAAAAGTTTTATATCAAGAACCAAATATCTCCTGTTGCAAGGGACACCTTGAAAATACCAAAACTTGAAGGCCACTAAAACAAACCCTGAAAAACCCGAACATGTTGTAATCCAACCTGAAAATAACACCCTAAGAGTCTACGAAACAAAAGAAGCTCTACAAAGTTTGAAATCTAGAAGCTAAAGACCTCCAGAGACATTAGGGACAAAAACACCAAGGACCCCAAAAAGACCCACAGATTTTGGTAACTTAACCCGAAAATGTGCAAGGCAACCCCAATATTAAGTTGCCTGCCTGTATGCAGTGAATTTTCTCATCGCCATTACAAAAGCTTTCGCTCTGACCCGGTATCATATTGCGCGTGCATGTGTACTGCTGCACATGCACCGAACTGACACGAAGACGACCGACTGGGACATCTTCGTCATCAACGCTCCGAACTCGGCCTCAACTCGCTCAGACTGCAACTCTACGCTACTTCGTGGCGAGGGAGTGGGACAGAACCGTGCCATGACCAAGAGCGCGGGAGGGTTGGCAACCATCATCGGCCGTGGTTTTGCCGGAACGAACCGGCGGTCGGTCGGGCGGGCGGGACGTCGCTCGCTTGGAGGGGGCGTAGCCGAATGGGGGGCACAGGGTCACACCTTTTCCGCGCGCGCACAACGCATCCAACGCACACACTTGCTCATCGTATCCGTGCATTCACACAAACCCACACACCCACACACACACACCTACACTCACACTCACTACCAACGACGATCTCGCAGCACGCTGTGTGAACGTCGTTCAACGACCCAGACCGAGACCTACGCGACTACCAAGTGCTCTCACATTCACTCGCATTTACTTACATTTGCAAAAACTGACGCATTGTTGCAATTATACACTCATAGCGCCACACAGGCAGGCAATACACCCACACATAGGCATACACATGTAAATAATGCGGATATAGTGGTGGTGTAGATATATTTAGTATGGGATCTATTAGAAGGCACGGGAGCAGAGAAAAAATGCAACTTGTTTACCACACGACTTTGCTGATAGCAGGACACATTCAAATGAGGACTTACACATACACACATTCGCATATACAGACTTACAGACAGAAATAAAAACTCTCTCTCTCTCTCTCACACACACACACACACACACACACAAACACACATACACACACACAAACGCACACATACACAAACGCACACATACACAAACGCACACATACACAAACGCACACATACACAAACGCACA
>JAODAC010029396.1:0-11550 GCA_027575185.1 Mimaenictus wilsoni
CGCGCCCTCTGTCGAACGTAAACTAAAACCAACTAATAAGCCATGAATTTGATCGAATTTCTCGAACTTCCAGACTGATGAATATGCTTTGTAATATTCTGGTTAGTTTATGCTAAACTATTTTTTATGTAATTTTCAAGTAATTACATGGGAATTACTGCAGTAAATCTTCGTTTCTAGCTACTCGATTGTTTTGTTGGATCCTTCCCGGTCTATATCTATTCCTATTTTCATCTGTTATTAATTCATTATACACATAGTTAATGGTACAACATCTAGTACCATTAGATCGACCTTGAATATACGATTTGGTTAATTCCAAACACGAAAATGAACCGATTTCAATGCATATCATATTTACGTCATAATTTTTGGATAAATAGTAACAAATGACGTTTTTATTACAGGCGGATGTTACTTCCCCGAACGATGGGAAGGCACCTGGTTCCAATCGGGTGTGCGCCAGCCAATCACGATCAAGGAATCGCGTCTCAGCAGCAAGGGCCGCTGCCTGCACTCCGAGGGTGACAAGTTCATCGTCGTCGACGAGTGAGTACACCCGACCGACCCTCTAATCCATACACCAGCCGAAAACTTTCACCGACGCACGCACTCCCCGACTTAGTCGTCGTCAACACAAAAACGAACTAAAACAATAAATATTAAGTCCGCATTGGGCACGTGAAGAATGCGTTAACTGCGGCGGGCGGTGGCAGAGCCAGGCGGAGAGAATTTAATTATTTAACGCATTTTTCGTGTCCAGTCCAAGCGGCAAAAAAAAAATCCCAAATATATCCCTCAAACTGCCGCAACCCCTCTTGGCCATTCATTCGTTGCGGTGCGTTTCATGTTTCATTACAAGCGTGTCCCTTTCTCGTTCGCAGCAAAAAAGTGTGCTACCGCTGCGTCGTTATCCACGAGAAGCACGCGAATGTTCTCCAGTACAAAGAAAGTAAGTAAACACGTTTAATAATATTTTTATTACGCACGCAAGGAGACGGGAAAACTATTCGGCACGCATGTGGACGTCGTTGCAGATGTCGCGAGCTGCGTAACTGACGAACAGTGTACTCGAAAACACATTTTGATGTTATACATTTGGGTATAGAGGTTGGTTTGGTTGTTATAGCGTGCGGTTCGTTAGTTGCTAAGTGGCGACATCTAACGTTACATTTGGCACTTTAATGCTATGAAATAGCATCAAATCAAAAATCAAATAAAATAAAAATAGGAATTGCGTAAAATTGCAAGATACTAACGTTATGATATATGATATGATATCTTATATAAGTTATAATAATATATAAGTTATGATATCTTTAGTTTTATGACGCCATCTACCGGCGGAATGTGATACTGATATAATAAGAGGTGGGGGAAGTTCTTCAAACTGCGTATTATAACTACCGCTGTAATAACATTCTATATTGTAATAACACTCTTTCTATTTAGGAGTAAATGTAATTTCCGAGGGAATATTGAAAAATGTTCTGTCTGTTTTCATTTTTCGCGTTTTTCTTCAACTCTAAGTTGTTTGCTAGATGTTTACATCGCGTCGATTTCTTTCCGCCCGAACACTCTGTTTGGTGCAACCACGTGACGAATTACTGCTGTCAGGAGCGCGATTTTTTGTAATGAACCTCATATCCTTGGGGCACGCTGGTCGCGTTTACTACCCCATGACGCAGATGACGCTGGCGAAGGTAAATTCAAGGCCGAATGACTCAAGCGCCACGTTCTCGCGCCCTCTGTCGAACGTAAACTAAAATCAACTAATAAGCCATGAATTTGATCGAATTTCTCGAACTTCCAGACTGATGACGCCGATTTGCTGTGATTACTAAGCTCTAACATGTTTGACGCTTTTCTTTTTTGCAACTTTTTTTTAGTTTGTTGAGTGAAAATGAAAAGTGTTGCATGTTTTCAACGTTTTAAAATATTTAATTCATAGTTTTAAAAATGGTAATTCATCGTTTTAAAGTTTTTAGAATTATATTCGATTGATTTGTTTCTCTTTTAGTTGTTCACTTCGTTTATACTGTTGTTAGCGATTGGAACATGCGAAACTTTTTGCATTCCCCACAAATGTGTGCATATTTGACAATGCTTCCGTTCTGCTCAAGGGTGATGCACGGACGTTTTGTGGTTATAAATTCTACATTAGATTATTTTTCTGCGCGCGAGGCTTGTGCAGGAGGCGGAAAAACTTGCTTAAAATTGCAAGATATTGGATGATGTACGACGCGAACGGCGCGCGCCGTCTGCGAATGTTTGAACTTTGCTCGCTTTATAATTGCCGCGCCACGTTGCGAGAAAGCAGTGGCGGTGGTTTTACCGCCCCCGTTCAACGTTTGCAATGGCGCTCAGTGGTGGCGGCGGCGACGACGCTCTGAGGGTGGGCCTGCCATTACTCTCCATTCTATGGTCGATCACGGGTGCGAGCGCGGTGGCGTTACGCAGTGCCGGGGCGCGCGCGCGTTTTCCATAAATCATGCATTCCGACTAATAATGTTAATTAAAGCCGCCGCCCGGCGCGCCGTGCCCACCCTCGCTGCTCCGACGCCATCAACGGCCGAAAACCTCAGTCTCTTTTTCGGATATGCCCGTGCCTCGCGGACCTCGTTTCATTGCACTCCGCCAACGACGCGCAACACTACTTCAATTCACTTCATCCCACGAATTATGTGATGAAAATACCCAATTTTGCGACTCGCTAACGATTCGAAATCTTTCGAGTTTTTTCCCCCACGGTATTTACCTTCGTTACTTAACCTAACCCAATGCTTTCGAGATTGATGAATCGCTTTGGTTGCGTTTCGAGCGGCGCAATATAGGCAGCCCAATCATCTAAAGCTAATTTCTCTCGGAAAACCCTGTTTAACTTGGGTAAACTTAATTAATACTTTCGGGAAAGCGCCCTGTTCGCACAAGCAGGCGAGTGCTCTCTGTTATTTGCGGTTTTCGAACGTTTTCATTTGTAACCGGCGCTAATGTAATCAAATAAATATACGAGTAATGAAGGCGCACCATCTGTCGGTGGCTAGCGGTGCGGTTGGTGCAATATATTGCTGCTTTCGGTTTGTCGGCTGGTCGAGTTTGGCTTGTTGGACATCGTTAACATGGGAGGTGTTGTGGACATGTCGCATTGTTTCGGACATTCGAATATTTGAATATGTATCGAAGCAAGGCTACGCAGCTACCCCGAGCTCCCTTGCTTTCCGGTTTTACATGCTTTCCTACTCCCACCCGTTTGCACCAATGATACCGTATGTCATCAGTATGCGAAACACGAGCCCTGTTTCGCTTCTGCGTATCGGTCCCGTTTTGCATTTTGCTAGCCCTCGCGATTCGCAACGCTCCCGCGGGCCTGGGGCGGCGGGCCAGGGGGACGATGGCCCAACAATGAGCCAGTAAATTGTAACCGGGAATGGAGACGACGCCGACGAGACGGTGGCCGGCCTGCGTTTGCTGGCGCGCGCGCGCGCACCGAACCGGACGCGGACACAACGAACCAGTTAATTGTTTAATAACATTTAGGAGGCCGGAGCGGCCGGCACCTTTGTCGATGTGCAGATTTGTGCCGCATGCGTATTGTGCGCATTGTGCCGGAGAACGAGGAGGCGTGCGAAACAGGAATTTCGCATGCATGGAAATTGCTCACTCCATGGCGCGCGCTCGTGTGCGTGCGGGTGCTGCAAGCCAAACAGCGAGATGGTTAAAATCAACAGCATGCGATTAAAAGAGTTAGCGCCATAGGATACCGGATAATTGATGTTGTTCTTTCGGTGTGGATTCCAAGTGGTTTGATTGTTTTGATTTTCATAGGATGGGGGGGGGGGGGTTCGGGCCAGTACGAAATCAATTGATGGCACCAATTAAACGAGCACGTAGCACTTTGCTACTTACGCTCTGAAGTTGATTAATCTCAAGTCTTTCATTAGCTACTTAATTTATATGCAGTGCTCTAAAGTTCCAAGGTTTTGCGTTCGTCTATCATGTTTCTTCCGGTAGTTTCGCGGAACTTTGTTGGAGGTTATAGAACTTATAGCTGGGTCGGGTGAAACACTAGGTTTTAAGATGTTTTAGTCTAAAGAAGTAAAAATTGAGGAAATCCAACAAGTTTCACAAATAAACGTCACTTTTTTAAACAATAATTAACATGAATTAACAATTAATTAAAGTTAACATTCCTTTTTGCGTCTATTTGCGTCTAACTAGTGTCTTGTATGTAAGAAATGTAGTCTCGTTGAAGCCTTCATTGAGTATTACATTCTGTATTATGATAGATCCGGTTCGAAGGACCATGAAGAAAGTTATACTCTTTGGAATGCAAAGTGATAAAGTAAATCCGGTTCGAAGCACGTTGAAGTTATCATATTCGATGTGGAAAGTGACGCAAATATGTTTTAAATATAAAGACAAGATAGGGAAAAGCCTCCCAGATATGGTACCGGAGAAATTAAATACCCGAGTCGGACCAAACTTGAGAGCTGCGTCTGATTCATTGTGAGCGGCAGCAAACATCGGCTGTCTTCGTATTAGGAGCAAATGCATCAACACTCTGGGATCTACAATCTCAGTTTTAACCATGGAAGGGACACCTATCCATTCCCCAACCTTAATTTCAAGTAGATGAATACTCTAAACAGAACTGGAGCAAAATGGACAGAAGAAGGAAAAAAACATCTTGGAGGAAGAATGAGTACTGGAAGAGAAGAAAGAGGTGACAAACATAATCATGGGAAGCTATTTCACGTGGTCCATAGTCGACTAAAATTGAAAAAAAGACAAGAAACGTATATTGTGAGTGAGGAGAACTGTGTCCGCTACGAGGAGAGAATTACACCCAGAATGTAATGTGAAAGATCAATGAGAAGAATCGTTCTCTTCGAAGTTCAAAAGGAGGCAGAATATTATATTGTTAAACCATGATTAAAAATTGCACTCTGAAGCACTGGTCTTGCTCCACTTCGAAGGACCATGACAGGTTTTATTCTCTTTGAAGTGTAAAATGTTACAGAAACCAAAGATAATATCTAAAATCTAAACTATATATTTGCTTTTCATCCTCTTGGGTATAGTAATTCATTTTGTTTTTAAAAATTCCTATAATTGGGTGAATTAATCCCATCTTTCTTGTCGGTAGTGAGTGCCTTCCACGTTTCTCTTTCGTTGGCTTTTTTTTATTTCAGTTCTTTACTCCTAACTCTTCCAGGTCTTTCTCCGCTTCTTTTACCGCAGTGTTTCTGGGTCTTCTCCTCTTGTGCGCCGTGTGTTTATCCACCAATCGATTATGTGTTTTACTGGATTTGTATCATTTTTTTCTGCAAACATGTCCGAGCCACTTTATTCTGTGTTTTTTATTCGTTGTATTGTTGTTTCGTCGTCAAGTTCTGCGGCTATCTAGTTATTTGTTCTTCTCCGTTTTGTGTTTTAACAATTAATTAAAATTAAGATTTCTTTTTGCTTCAAAAAGATGTTTTGATTCTAAAAAATGTTTTGCATGCAAGACCCATTGAAGCCTTCGTTGAGAACTACATTCTGAAGTATTAAGATAGATCCGGTTCGAAGGATCATGAAAAAGTTATACTCTTTGAAGTGAAAAGTGAGACAGAAAATCCGGTTCGAAGGTCCTTGAAATTAGCATATTTGAAGTGGAAAGTGACTCAAAAATGGTTTCAAATATAAAGACAAGAGACGTATATTGTGAGTGAGAAGAGCTGTGTCCGTGACGAAGAAAGATTTACACCGAGGATGTAATGTGGAAGATCAAGGAAAAGAGTCGTCCTCTTCAAAGTTCAGAATGAGGCAGAATATGTACAAATTTTGTTAAACCTAGATTAAAAATTGCACTCTGAAGTACTGGACTTGTTCCAGTTCGAAGGACCATGACAAATTTTGTCCTCTTTGAAGTGTAAAATGTTGCAGGAACCAAAGATAATATCTAAAATCTAAACTAAACACTGTTATTTCCTCGAGACAAATAAAAACAGTTCAGACACGGTCTGATCTAACAATGCCCATTTTGCAGGAAAGCCACAACTCAAAAATGTAGCATGCATACGAGTATAATGCAATGCAATTTTAGGAGTATTTCGGTGCTGCCATCAAATTGGTCTACCTTGTAAACCCCTCCGCGTTCGCCGTTCGCAATGCGGATATATCATTTCCATACGATACACGTTCGACTTGGAGCGATCTCGGTACACGCGGACATTTCGGTTAACGCTTAGGTTTACGCCTGCATTTACGTTACATTTCGCCGGCAGGGTATTACGCTGTCAGCCGCGGCATTCATTGGGGGGGGGCGGCGGTTTTGCGGCCGTGCCCCCCAAGATAGTTCCGTTGGGCGAAGTGCAACGTGTTACATTCGTACGCTTGCCCACGTACACCTCTTCGGTCGTGCATGTGGAGAGGTTTGATGTGCCTACCGCCATCGCCGCCACCAATACCACACGATGGTGCAGAGGTGGCGGTGTAGTGCTCAGCAGGCGGCCGTCTCTCCGCCGCCGCCGCCTCGCCGCCGCCACCACCTCGCCGGTGCTGCTGTGTATATGCTATAGATTTGCAAGGGTTTGCATAAATCACCATGGCTGATTGCGAATTGCGAAATGGGAAACGCGAAATTCGAAATGCGAAATGGCCGCAGCCGGGCAGGAGAGGAGTGTGAGCCTCCGCCGCTACCGCCGCCGCCACCACCGCCGGCGACTGACTAGAGGGTGTAGCTGCCTAGGGGGTGTTTGGGAGGAGGTGATGGCGCAGAAGTGAGATGCAAACCGCGAAGGCACGGGCGCAATTTCGCAGGGGGTGGCGAGCGCCAGACCAGCCGAGGAGCGCGTACGCTATTCATGAAATGTACCGAAATGCATTTATCCGGACATGTCCCTCCCGGTCCCACCCCGGACCTGTGCATGCCCCGTCCGCGCCGCCCCTTTCGAAACTGGGCTAAAACACTGCGGAACGCGACCGGGACTTGGTTAAAAATACAGAACACACCGAATGTTATTGATGGCGTGCACGGACGCGCCCGCCACTGCCACAGTGCACATCGCAGAGTGTAGCCTCTAGCATCCATTCGGCGATTTATTCGGCAATTAACTGGGGTTTGCTGCGAACGCACTGTGTGAATGATTCAGAGCGCGGGGCCGTCGAATGGTGGCGCTGGCGCGCGCTCGTATCGCATCGCGCCGTCGAAGTAATGTCGCTTGTTTATACGCGCACGTGCCATTATTTCGCTGTTTGTTCTTCGCAAGGCAAACGCATGCAAAATGCACACGCCTCGGCCGTAAACAATACAGTGTGTTGAGAGTGGACAATATGCTATTGTGGGCTTTTGTATATCGCGGCGCGGCGAGCCATAGCGGTACAGGACCGGCGTATAATTTTCTAAAGCCAAACTCGCACAATGTACCTCACCATATTTAGTTGGTCATTCTCTCTTGTCGTCAACACTCAGCTGCCGCATTAGTACCTATATTTCAACGCGAAAAAAGATATGAAGTTAACGCAATTGGAAAATGGTCTAGTACCATTATGTTTCTATATGAAATATACTGAATGTTATGGAACTTCAAAATCCATTTTATAGTGATGATTGAGTTATTACGCCAAAAATTAGTTGGGAATTAAAATTCGAGATATAGTCATTTCTTTGTTTCATCAATGTAGTTTACAAATCTAACTATTTTCGTCCATAATTTGGCTCCAATACGTGCAATTTACTTGAGGAATGTTTTGGGGTAACTGTAAAGAGCAATTCTATTGATGAAATGAAAGTTACCTGGTATTTAAAATAATCAACAGAGATACAAACATTTTTCTTCCTTGACATTGTATGTTATATGGTAAAATCAAACTATTTCCTCCATAACTTGGCCCCAATAAGTGCATTTGGTTAAAGGAAGGTGTTAGAGTAATTGTAAAGAGTCATTTTGTTGATGATGCGAAAATTAGCTGGGAATTAAAATAATCAGTAGAGCTACATCCATGTTACTGTTTCTTCAATGTGTTTTATGTTGGAAAATCAATCTAGTTTCGGTCATATGCAGGCCCCAATATGTGCTATTTACTTGAGGAATATTTTGGGGTAACTGTAAAGAGCAATTCTATTGATGAAGTGAAAGTTATCTGGTAATTAAAATAATCAACAGAGATACAGACATTTTTCTTCCTTGACATTGTATGTTATATGGTAAAATTAAACTATTTCCCCCATAACTTGGCCCCAATAAGTGCATTTGGTTAAAGGAAGGCGTTAGGGTGATGGTAAAGAGTCATTTTGTTGATGATGCGAAAATTAGCTGGGAATTAAAATAATCAGTAGAGCTACATTCATGTTACTGTTTCTTCAATGTGTTTTATATTGGAAAATCAACCTAGTTTCGGTCATAAGCAGGTCCCAATATGTGCTATTTACTTGAGGAATATTTTGGGCTATTTATAAAGATCCATTCTATTGATGTTGTGAAAATTAGCTTCGAATTGAACGAATCAACAGAGTTACAGTCATGTGTCTTCTTCCTCGTTGATTTTTAAGTGGTCAGGATCAAATTATTTCGGCCATAACTCGGTCTCAATATTTGTAATGTACTTGAAGAGCAAAAAAAGTAAATGCCTATCGATTATTTTTCACCGTCTGAACAAAATAGCAGGGAATACGAAATAAAAACATGTCTCTGGCTTTTAATAATGATATTTTTAACAGTCTAATTGATTGAATCTATTTTCAAATGAAACTCAAACACAAAAAAAATGTTGTAAAACATGTTGGAAGAAGATACGTGAATTCAGCAGTAAAAATTAGTTTTGTGATTAATTGTCGACAATTTTAAAAGCCCCCCAAACGACATGTTTTGACAGGTGTTTTGTACCTTTTAATTCCGCGCGACTGTTTGTTAAGCTCCGGCTGACATGCTGTTAATGCGCGTCTATTTTTTTCCACTCGCGCAATTTATTTTTATCTCCACTTACTCTCATGCTCCTCACTGCTGCTGGTCCCACATTTTATGCATTCGCTTTGTGCAAAGAGCGTCGGCACATTGCACAGAAGACATGCGCTTTTTCCATGTTCCAACGCCTGCGATGCAAATAGAATCCTGTTGCGAACGCCACCGAAAGTTTTATCTATATTGTTTACACTGCGCATAAGCTCAGGTTATTCATAATAGAAGCACATGTTGTAATCCTACTTATAGGCCGGCGGCTGTGCGCGTCATTTTGGCGTTTTGTGCGTGAAAGTTTGCCGAAATTTTCGATGCTAATTAGTCGAGAAGCTTCGAAACGTTTTGGCCCTCGACTCTCAAACTCGCACACACAGCCACACACACACACACACACACACACACACACACACACACACACACACACACACACACACACACATACACACACACACACACACCTACACACACACACACTGTGTGTCTCTCTCTCTCTCAAGTCAAGTATAGAACGGCGGCGACCGCGAGGAACGAGATAATTTCTACATTTTAGCAAATTGCTCCATCTCATTTTAGTAGATTTCCTACTTGGATCTTAAATAAACAGAACAAATATATGCCTATATAAATATAAATCACTCCTGCAAATCACACCCAATAGAAAAATATAAAAAAAATGAAGTTTAAAATATTTCAGCACTTATGGTATTTCAGTCAGTAAACGCCGAATAAATTTATTGTCACATTCGCCCGGTCATAAAGTATTTTATTCCCTGCCGAGATTCCTGCAGAGATTTTCGTAAAGTATATAAAAGACCTTAGGATGCGAAGGAAAATCTATAATTTCTCACGTTGGAGGGCCGACTTTCAAGCAAGGAATAAAAATCAAATCATATTTATTGCTAAAGTTGTTTTGAAAGTATGTTTAAGTTTAGTGCCATATCTTGAATTGTATGATATCATTATGATAATGATTATAGATTAAATAAGCATAAAATGATGGCATTTCTTCATGTTATTCGGTCATCTCAAATTAAGTCATATCTATATCTCAATATATCTCATATATCTCAAGTCAGATCAAATTAACATTTTAAATGCATTTAAAATTTTTAATCCAGTTATATGTTCGCCAGGTATGCACATTTCAGTAACGGCTTTGATTAAGTAATGACATACCTAACCTACGGCTACCAATGTTCATAACAGTACTGGTAGATGACATGTTTCTAGGCAACCCAAGTTATATATTCATAATAGAGTTATTACACGGGAATTCAAATTGAATGAGTTCAAAAAGATGATCACTGCTCGAGTATATCCAAATCGGTAGTGAGGAGGTTATATTAGGTCTATCAGGTCTTCTATTGTGATAAAGTCCACGTTGATATCTTTCATGGTTGCCTATACAGAGGCTCCCAAAGAAGTAGAGCTCATCATGGTTCCAAACATGGCTATGAGAAAATAGCAACTTTGCTGAAACATTCTGAGAGTTCTATAAAAGATAGAAGTCTGTACTTTTGCACCATTGTACATGGTTTATAGCTCAATCAAAATTTGATATCGGTCTAGCCTTTAAAATATATCTTTGTGAAAATATTTGAACTAAACATATGAAAGGCACGATATCATCATTGATGCTCGATGATTCGAAACAAAGTTTAAGTAGCCATAACTTTTTATTAAATACATTGATCATTCTACAACTTGGTACACTAAGACCAAACTAAGGTGTCTATAAGTGGATTGATTTCCATTGAAGTTGAGTGTGTGCAGTAAAAGTTATACACTTGCAAAGTTGTTCAAATGCATTTTTTGTAATTTTAAGACTATGTTTCAGTAAATATCTCCTTATCTCAATATCCCAATGTTTTAATCGATATCCAGACAGGTACAATTCAATTATATGTATTGGTCTTCAATTATGACAAATTTTACATTATTATCTTACATGGTTGCCTATTCACGGCCTCCCAAAGAAGTAGAGCTCATCATGGTTCCAAACATGATTATGAGAAAATAGCAACTTTGCTGAAACATTCTGAGAGTTCTATAAAAGATAGAAGTCTGTACTTTTGCACTATTGTACAAGATTTATCGCTCAATCAGAATATGGTATTGGGTTGGCCTTTAAAATATATCTTTATGAAAATATTCGAACTAAACATATGAAAGGCACGATATCATCATTGATGCTCGATGATTCGAAACAAAGTTTAAGTAGCCATAATTTTTTATTAAATCCATAGATCCTTCTGAAACTTAGTATACTAAGACCAAACTAAGGTGTCTATAAGTGGATTAATTTCCATTGAAATTGAATATGTGCAGTAAAAGTTATACCATTACAAAGTTGTTCAAATGCATTTTTTACAATTTTTAAACTATGTTTCAGTAAATATCTCAATATCTCAATATCCCAATATTTTAATCGATATCCAGATAGAGGCAATTCAATTACATGTATTGATCTTTATTCCTGACTAATTCCACTTTGATATCTCACACAGTTGCCTATTCACGGCCTCCCAAAGAAGTAGAGCTCATCACGGTTCCAAACATGATTATGAGAAAATAGCAACTTTGCTGAAACATTCTGAGAGTTCTATAA
>JAODAC010029407.1:0-12251 GCA_027575185.1 Mimaenictus wilsoni
CTTCTTCTATCGGTAGGATGCTTTGGAGGAGCTCTTTAATTTCTTCTTTTTCAGTAGTCTCATCGAGGCCCGTTATTTTTAGGTTCGTTTTTTGACATAGCTCCTTTGTTGTAGCGGTATTTACCACCAGCACCGCGACGCGACGGCTTTATTAGCTTCAGCGTTTTACATTTAAAGTACATTTTTCTCATACAAATTGAATTAATATGAAATTAACATATATAAATTCATCTTTTCTAAAAAACAATTAACGACATATTCAAGAAAATTTAATAATCTATACAATGAGCCCAAATTCAAGTCCAGTAGAATTTTCTTAATCGTGTACGCAAAATTAAAAAATGATGTTATTAGAAAAAAGTTGCGTAAAGATGAAAACACTATTTTAATGAGGTATAACTTCGTTAATACTAAAGCTATCGGCTTGGAATTAATCATTAATATATTATTACGGTTATTACTAATGGTTTTTCTCCTATTTTTTTTTGAGTTTCGTCGACAGTATTGTTTGATTACACTGGTAGATGAATGACAAAACCTTGATTCACATTAAGACAATTATGCTTCATAATTTTTATGCGAAATTAATGTGAATTTTCATGCTAAATGAGAAGCACATGTAGATTTTGTAATAAGGATCAAAAATTATAGTTGATTCATGTATGGAAACTTCCGTTTTGCAATTGATTATATCAAACCGTACAATTTTTAGTGTTTTATTTCTCTCTGGAGGTATAACAATTTTTAAATTCTTTGCAAACAATTATGTTTTGTTTGTTTCTTTGATTTTTTCTCCTATGATATTTTGAACACTATGAGAATGTATAATGAAGAAATTCCAGTACTGTTTGATCAATAGATTCCTAGTACATTATATTTTTGGTTAGTGATTCAAAACTAGGCCAGTAGGAACACAGAGAAATGCAATTCTCCCAAGAATATAAGACTATACGATTTGAAAGTCTTTTAATCCTTCCTAAAAGTTAACCTTGTGTTTGATAAGTTAAAACAATGGGAAATACTGAAAGTAACGTGACTAGTGGGGTTAAAGCCCAAGCATCTGGTGGACTTGAACAACCTATTTACAAACTAGCCAACTTAAATGGTACTATATATTTCTCAACATCCCATAATTCAATATATAAAATTATTCCATAATATGTTTATTAATATATTTCAGGAGGTGGTCTTCTAGTCGAATTAATGAAAAGAGCAACCCAAAGTAAACAATATGCCGAAATTGATCATGCCATTAAAACAAAAGTATTATTCGAATTTTTATCCTCCGAAAGATTTATTGCCATTGTTTTAGGTCGAGCCTTTCTTATACAACAAAGGCAAGGGTAGATATATACCAATTGCAGACTTGGTCTTACTTCGAAATAAAGGAAGGGGTAAATATAAACATCTGCCACCCTTAAAGGCAATGGAAAATCCTGATGACTATGAAGTGGACGATGAAGGACCTGAAGTTACAGAGGAAGAATACCAAAAAAGTATAGAGTCATTGAGTCCACGTGTGTTTTCTGGATTTCACTATTTTTATTCCCAGATCCAAGTGGGTACCGTCACGCATGTTGGAAGTTACGGGAACGTGGAGCAGTCGGTGAAAGCATCCTACATCTATGTTTACTGAATGCAACATCACTTCATGCAGATATTGCCAAGAGATTACTGCGATTCTATCCAAAGCTGATTAACGATATTTATATCTCTGATGAATATTATGGTAACCATATAAGAAACAGTACTCTATATGATTCAGTACTCTAAATGATTATTCATTTTATAGGGGAGAATGTCCTACATATTGCAATTGTCAACGAAGATCCAGGAATGGTAAAATATCTACTTCAATCTGGTGTTAATATTCAGGAGCGTTGTTTTGGGAATTTTATGTGTCCTGAAGATCAGAAGTCCTCGCGAATGGATGCTTTGGATCATGAATGGGTTAATGTTTGCCCTCAGACCAATTACGATGGGTATTTGTAATTTTAATCAAGCTTAAATCAAGTTTTTTTCATTTTGAAAGCTTGTTATTCGGTCCATAGCATATTAGTTAGTAAAAGAGAGTGTACATACAGTACATACAGTAAATACAGGAGAAAGGGAGGCATGTATATAATAGATTGAAAGGAAATTGAGGAAAGAGAGTTGAATGGTAACTGAAGTGTGGTGATGCGGTGACTGAATTATCAAGCCCATTTTAATGTATAAGTAAATGGGAAGTGTACGTGCAGTATGAATGCGAGAACCTAGAAAGAAAGTAAGGTTCATGCAGAACATAATGAGGCTAGAGAAGTATATACCAAATAATATAGTCTTCCAGGAGGCCAGAAGAGTCAAAGATGGAAAGGTTTGGAAAAAGGTTAGTAAAAATGAGAGAAGAATGATTGGTGAAAGAAGGTTGAAGGTGGAGAGTGAGCGGTGGTATATACGGCGTAGTCCACCAGCTCCATGACAAAGTTGACGGTAAGGTAGGTATGAGAGGACGAAGGATCATCAGAAGGCGTAATGCGAGTTTTGGAAGTAGAGGAAGAATTTACACAGGGATTCATTAGCAAACGCTGGAATACATTGGCCTCATGGGGAAAGTAGTAAACTTTGGCTCGGATGGAAGGTATGGATGGGAGAAATCTGTATGAAATGTGTTTCGTGATAATGGGCGGGAGATTGAATGAGAGAATAATGAATGTATGAGACAGTGGGTATGTGATCGTGAGGTGGTAGAGAAAGATTGGAGAGGGGATGACAAGGTTTCTGGTAATATAAATTAGGAAAGAAGAAGTGGGACTGAGAATTACTGCTGGACGGGAGAGTGTATAATCTTCTCTTTTATTTGTAAGTATATGCCAATAAAAATAATTTATATATAAAACTTTTACAGATATGTATACTGGGGAGAATATCCCCTAACCTTTGCGGCATGTCTCGGCCAAGAGGAATGCTTCAGATTAATGCTGTCACGTGGAGCTGATCCAAATGCACAAGATACAAATGGTAACACCGTCCTGCACTTGTTAGTAATCTACGAAAAACTTGTAAGTTTACCTTGTCAGTCATCAATTGCTGAATGAATACAGACAATTTAGGATGCTTTCGACATGGCCTATGAAGTGGGAGCTAATTTAAGCATCTGCAACGTGCAAAGTTTAACCCCATTGAGATTAGCCGCACGTTTAGCACGTGTGGAGTTATTTTTCCATATTTTGAATCTTGAAAGGGAGATATACTGGCAAATTGGCAGCATTACATGTGCAGCATATCCTTTAAACCAGATTGATACCATTGATACAGAGACTGGTCAGATTAGTAGGACATCTGCCTTGAACTTGGTTGTTTTCGGAGTATGTATTACAAATTATATATAATGATATACTTAATTATTAACAAAATGTATGATTGAATAATTTTAATTTTAGGATAAAGACGAACATTTGGAATTGATGGACGGAGTTCTTATAGACTTGTTAAACGCAAAATGGAATACTTTTGTCAAGAACAAATTTTATCGTCAGTTTTTTATGTTTGCTTTTTATTTCATAAATTCACTAATTGCCTTCACTCTTCGTCCGGGTCCACCTCCTGCATCTACAGAAACAGTGAAAAATGCAACAGGAAACGGGACAAATTGGAAATTTAATGAAACAAAGCATATTCCCAACGTAACTGTGATAAAAGGTTTGTATTTATTGTTAATCCTCAGAAACATTTCTGCCGTTTCTGAGTGCATTTTGTTCAGGCATTGTTGACGATATTGACGATATAGAAGAGTGGTGGGATAATCTCCGTGAAGAATGTAGATTAATGGCGGTGGATCAAATTGATCAGCAGATTCGTCTGGTTACTGAAATTGGAATGTTGATTGGAGGTTTCATTTACCTCTGTGCTGCTTTCAGGGAAGCTCGATTTTTAGGTGGACGAATGTTTTATGAAAATTTGGTAACTTTTATCCATTATCTATTTGTGTCCATCAGGTTTCAATGGGCATTTTGCAGATGACTGCTCCGTCAAGAGTAATGTTTCTGTTTTCTCGAATTTTAACACTTCTTTTGCCTGTTTTGAGACTCTCTTGTCAAACTGAAAACGAGGATATTATGGCCCTTGTTATAATGTTAACAACAGCACCATATTTTCTCTTCTTCTGTCGGTACGTATAAAATTTACGGTAGAAAAATATAACAGATAGTTATTTGAATTCTAAATAACCGATGATTATTCCTATACCAAATAGCAAATGATTATTTCTTGACCAGAGGTATCCAAAATACCATCTGATGACCAATTCTGGCACGCTACTCAATAGTACCTACCCGTTGATATTTAATCAATACTATTGATATCTCCCGGGGAATGTCCCCATTTCGAATATTAGCCGTCCATTTATAATCATAGTCCATTTTGCCTCTTGCGGCAGAAAGTTTGAAGGCCTCGCTTCTAGGCGTAGATTGAATATTTTCTTACTGATTGATTTCTTAAGTTGTTCACATTGCTCGAATCCGGTCCCTATTCCCCAAGAACTTTGGGTAACCCATTTGTTTCAGGGGTTTTAAAACAGTTGGACCCTTCGTGGTAATGATTTATAGAATGGTAATGGGTGATTTGCTACGGTTTGCCTCAATTTATTTAGTTTTTGTTATGGGTTTCTCACAAGGTAACATGAATTTTATTGGAATAGAAACATAACTTTTTAAAATAACGCTTCTAGCCTTTTATATCATATTTCTATCATTTGATAATCCTTTAACCCCCGAAGAAGTTGATGATTCCAATACAAATCCGATATCAACTCCGGTTGAATCCATAATGGCGATGTTCTTAATGTCTATGACCAATTTTGGGGATTATTATGACGCCCTCGCTCAAACCGACCACGAAGTTGGTGCTAAAGTAAATTAACAGTAATAATAAACAACTGTAAACCATTAACAATTTTTATTTTAGATAATGTTTGTTATATTTATGGTCATAGTAGGTGTGCTCTTAATCAACATGTTGATTGCCATGATGGGTAATACCTATCAGAAAATCGCCGAAACGCGAAATGAGTGGCAAAGACAAGTAATTATAATCGATTTATTATTACATTTCTGCTCTCTCCTAATTGCAAATGATTTATTAATTGCACATCGTTATAGTGGGCCAGAATTGTATTAGTTGTCGAAAGAGGTGTAAGTCCTGCAGAACGATTGAAACAACTCATGGTTTATTCTCAACCAATGTCAGATGGGAAACGAGCGTTAGTCCTCAGGCTAAACCAAACTGTAATCATTGTAATGATTGTGTAAACAAACAATGTCTAAAAATTGATTATTTTCTAGGATGAAGATAAAGAAGAAATGAAAGAAATTCTGGAAATGAGGCGGAGGCATGAGAGATATTTGAAGAAGAAACTACAACCGCAAACAACAATTCATTCAACCGCTAATGTTACTAAAGTAGTCTAATTTTAATTCAACAAGGATGCAACTAGTACCTACAACATTATATCATTAATTCACATGGCGTCATCATGCAGGCGCTCTTGCGAGTGCGTTACGTTACCCATACGCCGAATGTTGCTGTTAAAGCAATATATACCAAACTTTGCAAACTCTTTATGAGCATTTCAAAAATCATTAAACTTAAAAATTAACAAACTTATATTGAAAACTTCGGCATTTATGCAGTAAATTACAAGTCGATATAACATTTTCAGTAACTCAGGAAATTTTAACTCAAATTCCTTGAATTTTACATCGAATTAAAGTCAATTGAATTCTCTATCCAATTGCAATATCTAGACTTTACCTACATGTTAAACTAGCCAATACTCAACCTAAACTTCGTTAATATACTAAAATTATTTATTAATATGTACATAATGACATATAATTAATTATAGCCACATTCCCTCGTTTCCATAAACACTTAATCACACTTAAACACAATTAATTTCATCTAAATTAACCTATTATTTATCATCATACTATATTTCATCATATATGTACTTTTTACTTACATCACACATACAGCCACATATGCTTAGATAAAACATATACATACGATACCTTATTATAAACGAAGTTATTTTAACTTAACACATTAAATACTCAAATTTCCGTTTATCGATGTCTAGCTTTCTTGTTATTATTCTTCTTGGCATTGTTGCTATTAAAATTCTTTTGTTTTGCGGACATTTCCCTGCCTGGACTAGATCTATCCAAACCATTAGGGGTACCATTTGTATTTGAGTTCGTTGAATGTTTGCCAGCATTCTTGATACTCGAATCAATATGATTCGAAATCAATGGCGCCATATTTGTATCACTAGAATCCTCATTCGTTTGTGATTCAGTGTCGCTGTGTCTTTCGGTCTTCTCTTGAGTGTCAACTATACCACTAACAGCCTTCGATAATAACATTTGAGTAAAATAAGCAGGAGTCTGTAAAAAATAAATTGACTTACAGCCATTGATGTGATCGATGATTTGGAGAACAATCTCTCTGCTTCCTTAAACTTTCGATTTCTCTTGTCAGCTTTAGAATTAGTTGTCTTGTTGCTCGAGAGATATCTGTCCCATCCTCTAATAATATTGCCATACAGTTGAGTGTCTTCAAGGTAGGAACCCTCAAAAGCGTAAATTTGCCTCTCCAAATTGGCAAGTGTTTCCTAGAAAATTTGAGGTTATAAATGGAACCAAGCATTTTATTTAATCAAATTGTTTCTTACTGCAATTTCAGCTTTACGTTTCACAAGTTCAGCGAGCTCCGTACGAGCATCAATAGTGGTGGTTGTTTTATTTGACATATTTATTGTGTTTAGTCTAGATTTATAAATATTTGCTCGCAGCACCAAAAGAAATACAACAATAGAATGGAAACAAGTACGTCAAATCTGTCAATACGAATCTCTGCGAAAATGTAAAGCTAAGTTTTCACAACTATGCTCATTTAATAAGCGTTATTAACGTAATAAACCAAAGCCAACTATAAGTCCTCCCTTTAATACATACATAAAATTGACTGATTTAATTTTATAAATCAATATATGCGTTTTATTTCATAGTTATAAACAAATATTGTTATGAAAGTATAAGGTTAGCTTTCGAAAATTGGCGCATGCGTTGTAGACCTTTCTGTCAGATATCAAAAACTGTAAAATGTCAATTACTCATTGACAATTCCCAAATCGAATGATTTCATACACAAACGTGAATAATAGTAAGCAAACGCAATATACGTAAAACGCCTAAGTGATAATCGAAACAACTATTGTTGATTTATTCTATGTAATTATAGAAACAAGTACATAATCCGTCACCATGGGCAACGAAATGTCTTCATCTGCTATGGAAAGTATCCTTTGATAGACATTACAATCTGCTCACAACATACGAATGACTCATTATATCTATGACATCAGTATTTATAAACATATACATTCCTTAGTCATTTTCCCTTAGAACATTTATTCAATTTAAAATTCGCCGTCAAGGAGTTGGAACGAAATTCAAAACGATGCGAAAAAGAGGAGAAGCTGGAACGTGCGAAAACGAAGACTGCGATACAGAAAGGTAACATGGAAGTTGCACGAATCCATGCTGAAAACGCGATTCGACAAAAGAATCAGGCAATAAATTATCTTCGAATGTCAGCACGTGTGGATGCCGTCTCCAGTCGTGTACAATCAGCTCTGACAACTAGGAAAGTAACAAATTCCATGGCAGGTAAATATCTATCACTTTTGTGGCAACACTAATTAAACTTACAAAGAATTGCGGAGAATTACAACAAACATTGTATATAAATCTCTCTATTTCAAGGTGTGGTGAAGGCAATGGATGCAGCCATGAAGAGCATGAACCTCGAAAAGATATCAAACTTGATGGACAAATTTGAGCAGCAATTCGAAGATCTGGACGTACAAAGTGGCGTGATGGAAAATGCAATGTCGCAGAATGTGACCACAATGGTGCCACAAAACGATGTCGATTCGCTCATGCAACAAGTTGCAGATGAAGCTGGGTATGCGTCACCTATCTACATCTGTTCCTATAGAATCATAAATTTTTATGTTTTCTTTGCTTTTTTCCTTCGGTAGTTTGGAGTTGAACATGGAATTACCTGAAGGCGTAACAAACACAGCCGTTGGCACTGCAACCACCACACAAATGTCTCAAGAACAAGATGAATTATCCCAGCGTCTTGCAAGACTGAGAGAAACGGAATAATCAACACTGCAAACAATCAGATGATATGCGTACTGACGGCGATGAAAGGAAAGTATTTTTATTTTGCACTTGTGAAGCTTCAAGACTTCCAGCCAATGTATATATGGTTCTTACATTAAATACCTAGCTCATTTGCATCCGACGCAGTGTACGTTATAAAACCCCTAAGGAAAGTCCTCTTCTGCAGATGCGATTGTGATAAAACCGTTTTGGTGGTTCATTGTACGAACACGTCCTGCTTAATCAATGGGTCTTTAAACGTTTTTTTTATATATATTATGGCCACTATATTTTACTATATTATATAATTTCACTTTGAATCTGGATGTTGAAAGAATGTATACTAAGATTATGTATAAATTGTTATAAGCTTCTTTTTCAAATTACACGTTTTTCTTGGAGATTATGTAGATAGCTATTTGGAAATAAAGTATTCAATACACATTTCAAACCAAATTTTATGATTTGTTTTAGTCTTGATATTGTATAGCAGTATCTATCAAACGATTTTTTTTCGGAATATGCAACTGAAATAAAATGGGATTTATTACTCTCATATAAATATTTTTATGCATTTAAGAAAATACTTTTTAATCAAAGGAATATTTTTAGATCGACATTTTTAGACTCGACTTCAACGATTTTTAACAGCATTTACCAGTCTGGGCCGGGCCACAAAAATTCACGTGAGCTGCGTCAAAAATTGTGGAAATAAAAAAATACATATTACATCGGTTAGTCACTATCTCCATACGATACTTTTTATCGAATTGCGGCCAAAACAGCTACACTACGACAAATCATTGCAAGAATGTGTAGAAAATGTAATTCTGAAACGCTTACAAGGAGAGTCCACGCCCTGTCAAATAAGTTTCGCAAAACTAATAATACAGGTGGGTACTAGATTTTCGCCGCTAGGTGATACTACCGGACTTCGGTCCTTTTAAGGTTTATCCCTAACAGATCAACTTCTCCGGGACCTCTAGATAAGCTCTGCCCCTCACCGGTGTTAGTTTAAAAATGAAGACATTACTTTTTTTGAGTTTACAATGATTTGTAGAGGAATATTTGACAATAAGTTAACCTTTTGCGCTCGAGTTTTCTCGACGTTTCAAAACCAAACGAAAATAACTTGATCCTATTGCAAATTTGAACAACATACAATCCATCCAGACTGCAATAAAACATTTATTATAGTCTTATTATGTACATACATGGTACGGTTTTAAAAAATACAACACCGCAATACATTGTTTCTCAATCCACGTCTTGTGAGATAAAATCGAATTTATAAAGAATACGAACAAGTTTCCCAACTCAACCGAAACGAGGAGTACAGAACAATTATCAGTAACGTTAACGACTAGCTTTCAATTTAATATACATCACGCAATTGGTATTCAGACACTGTGGAACAATAACGTTTGTAAATCAATAGGAGATAACATTGTAAGAAACCAATAAATCGAATTTAACAAGCATCAAACGCCTAGAAATACGTATTCTAGATAATACTGCCTTGCCTGATGTTTCCTCCGAGTTTTGTAAAAATTGCAACAAAAAAAACATCGCGTTTCCGTTTGGTGAGATGACAGTAATTTGTACTAAATTATTTGGCTGTATGTGCAATGAGTGTTGTTAAAAAGGGGGACAGTAATTACATCAAGTACCTAGCTGATTATCTCTCGTTGATGATTCCTTTGATAATGTAAATGCAGTCGATTCAAATATACGCAAAATATAATCAGTTTACAGACGCAATATTATTCGCACTAAATAAGACGTACAATCGCATATACCTCTTTGTGTCTTCGTTTGCTGAACTTAAGCCGGCATTTAAACTAATTACATTCCATTATATTAGTTATAACTTTATGCAGTATATGCAAATTATGAGTTTATCAAAAAAGTGAGTAAACCAATTGGTAATGAACACTCTTTGTATATAAAAATATAATTTTTATACTTTGACGTAAGCGAACGATTTTTAAATGATCAGTCAATTTCTTCAATTGTATTACAGAATTGAGCATTTGCTGAAATCCATCGAAAGAAAAATAGAAACCCGATTAAAGAGGATCGCATTCTTTCAATAATGTATTTGTTGTTTTCAAATAAATGGAATTATGATAGGCTTAAAACAATATATTTTATCCGGGGGATGTTTTTGCACATGCGTGAGGGTGCTGTCATTATTTCGACGGAGAACAGTTGGCTGTCCCTTTGTCTTGCAAGACAAACAGGCTTATTGGTGACGCGCATGCGAGACTTTACTATCATGTTGGTGGCGCGCTACGACAAAACACAATCATTCCGAATTGAATTGAACTTTTATAAACAACTATTCATTCTAAAACAACAAAATTATGAAATGAATAAATATGACCTAAACATTCCAACAAACTAATCCAACAAATTATAGCACCATTTACAAATCAATACCAGTCGAATCAATTCTCCAATCAATACTAATATAATAAATTTCCATAATTTATCTGGGAGCGATCGCGATGATTGAATTGTTTTACACTCACTAAAGACTAAAACTGATGACAATTAAAACACTCCACAAATAAGGCACCATTTATAAATATAATAGTAATAATTGTTAGTTTTGTATAACAATAACTCACAGCATTTTTGTTGAAATTCATAATAAACTGAAGCGACTCGGGATTTCGACGTTCCGGACAGCCCCACAACGAAAAAAACAGACCTCAGCTGTGAAACAAAAGGGATTAAGCAGAGTATGAGAATATGATCCTCACTTGCAACGACCTGCCGTACCAAAACTTAAAAACTAGACCTCCTGTGTTTGTTTGTTTTAAAGCTGATGTACAAATGTATTCCTAGATAAGTAGGTTCTCACTGCTGGCACTTAAATTAGGCATCGACTTGAATACATTCTTCGACTGAGCTATCTTCTCGGCGGGCTGCGCGTCCCCGGAGCTGCGCGAACACCGATTGCTATACTCGACGTCCAGCGCAAGTATCTCCTGAATGTTGAGCTCCAGCGCGTCGCACGAACCGATGCTCTTCTTGTCGTTATCGGCGGCGGTGGTTGTGATGGTGGTGGCGACGACGCCGGCGTCAACTCCGGATGGCGGCAGCTGGCGACTGGTGTTCGGTGCGCCTTCCTCCGTCGGCAACGGCTTCGCATTGTCGACGTTGAACACGTAGCACGACTCGACGGGCGCGTCGTGCGCATACGGTGGTAGCACATTGTGCTCCACGTTGGCTACCACCTCCGAGGAGAAGTCGGCGCGATTCGGTGCGTGAATTCCGACGCGCACGACCGGCGACGGTGGTGGCGGTGGTTGTTTTTCCGGCGCGTTTTGTACCAGAATTATCCTTTTTAAAATTAATCAGTTTTAATTCATTATAAGTCAATAACTAATTGATGTATTTGAGCTGGATGAAAAATTAGATTAATATAACTGTACACTATTAGAATAGTTAAATCAATGTGCTCTTATTGGGCATATAAAGTGGCGATACTTTGATATAAAAATCGGAATGGGAAAGTAGCTATAGTAGTATCGAATGAAAGTATACGATTCATATTGATATCGCAAAACATCATTGGTTTCATTGGGGTGATCTATCAGCCTCTTTTTAAAGTAATTAGATTTTTTTAATAAAATGTCAATTACTGTAAGTCAGTGATTCTCAACTTCTTTTATTGCGGCATACTTTTAACGATTTCAAAATTTGGCAGCACCCAGAAGCAAATTTAACTCAATTCACAGGGATCCGCCGTGGAATAAAATTGTTCCGATTATGTCGCGATTTGGACAAATACATCCGGTCGCTGAGAATCACTGCTTCCAGTTTTAAGACCTGAGTGCCACCTAGTTTTCTTACATATGACCCACCGATGGATAATTATATGAAGCTTACGCTTCACACGGGAAGATCTATCATCAGAAAAATATATCATTAGCAAATAAGTATCGAAACTATGCTAGGGGTGTATTTTGTAAATATGTTTAGTGGCGAGGCAAATTTTGAAAAAAAAAGTCGATAAAACATTAAAAG
>JAODAC010029418.1:0-65200 GCA_027575185.1 Mimaenictus wilsoni
CGACCAAATACCCCCGAGCTCAATTACACAAAGACAGAGCACAATTCATCTGCCGAATTAGATATCAACCATGTCGCACCGCGGTCTGGAACAGAATGTCCCACCCACCACGCGACACCTCGCGTTTCACTCGCTCATAGCGTTACAACAGGTTCTCGTGTGTATCCCAGCATGCCCTTGGCGTTTGAATTAGGGGACACCGGTAAATGTCAACGGTGTTCCTGCTATCAATTGCCGTCGTGCGTGCTCGGTAGTCATCGTGATGTCGCATCTCGCATGGCTGGGCATCTCGCTCACCTTTCCCTCCAAATGTATTCATGGCTGCCTATATGAGTTACAAATCCGTGTAACAATATGCTTTGAGGTTTGAATTTAAACATCGGCGATGTTCGTATTAACAAATGCCGTCCTACATTGGATGTCGTTTCGTTTGTGTTGACTTTTGGGTACTGCAATTCCATAGTACACGAACGATGCGAACAAATAAGAATACATTTTGAAAGTATTAACGACGTTGTTTAAGTTGCCTACGTTAAAAGTAGAAAATTCTCTGTCATCATACCAAGTGCGTTTCTGTTAACGCTGGCTTACAGAAGTCGGTGTTCCCGTGATTTACATTCGTACAAGGGTATCACGGATCATCTATATATTGGAACATCGGCAAACTTCGACGATGTTCGTGTTGACAAGTGCCGTCGTACATTGGACGTCGGTTCGTTTGCGTTGACTTTTGAGTTGTCTATACTGCAATTCCATTATATACGAACAAATAAGAATACATTTTGAAAGTATTCACAACGTTGTTTAATTTGCTTATGTTAAAAGTGCAAAATTCTCAGTCAGCATCACATGTGTATTCTCGCATCGCCGGTTTACATCAGTCGGTGTTCGTGTGATTTACATTCGTGCAAGTGTATCAAGGATCATCTATATGAATATTATGCCGATGCACTCTGTAATAGAGTTGCTATAAGCTCTTCGAATGACCATGGGGTTTGAATTTGAACATCGGCGAACTTCGACGATGTTCGTGTTGACAAATGCCGTCGTACATTGGACGTCGGTTGGTTTGTGTTGACTTTTGGGTTATCTATACTGCAATTCCATGTTATACAAACGATACGAACAAATAAGAATGCATTTTGAAAGTATTCACAACGTTGTTTAAGTTGCCTACGTTAAAAGTACAAAATTCTCTGTCATCATACCAAGTGCGTTTCTCGTATCGCTGGCTTACAGCAGTCGGTGTTTGTGTGATTTACATTCGTGCAAGTGTGCGTAATTCACTGTTCAGTGTTCAGCTGTTGCACACGCTCGTCGCGGCCGAACGCGCAGGACACGCGATTCGCAGCAGGAGGACGAGCGCAGGCAGGCCTGCACTCACAACAACACCATACACAGCAGGCAGTGAGTAGTGCGCGTGTTCCATTCCTACTTATTCTATACGACGTCGCATTAGCACCATCGCATTCTCGTCTTGCGTCGTCTCGCGATTCCATTCAGTTCATCTGTGTTCACTCCAGTTCAGTTCAGTTCGCTGCTGCAGGCCTGCGGAGGTGTGTCGGTTGCTGTGGGGCCCGGCGCGCTTCATTATACTCTACGTTTGGCAACGGAAAACCAATCAACGCTTCGATGAGATACAACTTAAAACATATTATTCGATGTGCGTGTTTTCAATGAGTGTTAGACAAAGTGAAACATCGTCCTGTGCTGAGAAGAATCAACGAGCATATTAGCGTGAAGAATCTGGACGCACGGATATCCTGAACACAGGATAATAATACGCTGCAGGATGTCAACCGCCTGGCTTGCCGTCATCGCCGTGATTCTCTGCGTGCTCTTCCGCATGCTGAACGTGCATAGCCAGCCGCAAAAGCCGCTTATCTGCTGCGGCGATATGAACTTCCTCGAGACGGTGAAGAAGATTGCACCGTTAGTCACCGAGCCGTAAGTACCTTGCTTGTGTTTTTAATATTTTATGTTTTTTATGATTCGTTTTCATATTTTGTTTGGTTTTTTTATTATTCGTTTTCAAGTTTTGTTTTTATATTCGGTTTTCCTATTGTATTTTTACGTTTGTGTATTCGCGATTTGCAAATTAGCCCAAAATCGCTGAGATGGAACAAAGTCATTTTGTAATTACCTCATTAAAAACGTATAAATTTGTGAAATTTTAAGCATTTTTTACGAATATATTAAACTCAATTTTTTGATATAACTTCAAAACCTTTAAAAGCCTTTACTCAATATAAATGTTTCCCATTTTCAACAAGTAACCCTTGATTTATATTATTGTAAACTTTATAGATGTATTTTTTTTCAATTGGGAGTTTCCTAATTGTCCCTCTCGGATTTTAATGGAAACTTTGGTCTGTGTAGTAAGGATGTCAACTTTTCACGAAGTATCGGTACTTTTGAAACTTTGATACATTCGATATCAAAATATCGGTACTTTTTGGTATCGATACTTTTGAAACTTCGATACTTTCGATACCCAAGTATCGAAGAAAAGTATCGATACTTATTGGTATCGAAAACGCACATTGGCGCCATCTGTTAATGCATTTTCAAATTATAATACATTAAAATACAATAATACATTTTGAGAATGAAAAATATCGCGGTAATTCCTAAGTAATAAAATTAATGCTTGTAAAATTACTGATTGAGTAAATTAAGGCTAAACTAAGTTTTTATCAAAAGAGTGATTTAAATGAATTTGAATTGTAGCGAAGTATCGATACTAATTGTAAGCAAGAATGCAACAAGTATTTTAAAAACAGGATCAAGAATCGAAATTTCGCTTAGAGAACGTTTGCCATTCTAATTGGTGGTTGTGATTAACAGATGGCAACAATGTGAGTATCGAAGATTAAAGTATCGATAGAAGCCGATAAGTATCGACATGTGATATCGATACTTATCGATACCGATACTTTTCTTGACATACCTACTGTGTGGTGTAGTACGTATATTTCACTATCTAACTAAATTTCATCTTTAAATTTCAAAGCCGGTGGGATGGAACAAAGTAATTTGTAATTACCTCATTAAAAACGTATAAGGTTGTTGAATTTGAAGCATATTTTTACGAATGCATTTACTTTTTACAATTTGTTGGAAATAATTGTAAAAGTTCCGTAATATGAAGGCTTCAAACATAATTAATACAATGATAAATATTTGAGCCGCGCCGTGTGAGCTTCGGCACGGGTTATATACAAAGGAATGCATCATGCGGTATTATTATAGGACCATTACCTCACTGGTTGCTTAGTAAACAAGTAGGTTATGTTAATTTATAACATGTTTGACATTTCGTAATGAAAAACAATACTGAAATGTATTCTTCTACTACCAGCACTGTTATGATCAGTAATTGGTTGTGTATATCACTTAATCACTTAATCAAAATCGTTAATATAATGTGCATATTATAAAACAGGAATAGAAAGAAACATTTATATTACGTAAAAAATAAACCGGTACAATTAAATAGGAAAAGAAGCAACTAGTATGTTAAATTCTAATTTGTCAACATTAATCAACATTAAATATGAAAATCGTACAAAATTGAAATCGTTTGGATTTCAATTGTTTCAATGAGCAACTATAATTTGAAATGCGAGTGAAGCAATTTCAGTTGTTTCATAATCGTTATTAGTAACAATATGTAATATCATGCCAACGCTGGTAATTTAATGCATTCCATTGACGGCATGAAATGACACGAAACAATCACTTGGAAAAATACAAAATATGATTCATACATACGTCTGCATTTATGCATTGACATTTTTTACTTATACAAATGACGAGCCAACCAAGTGACGAGCCAATGATGATTTTTTAAAAATATTTTTCTGCTCCAGTTGTATAATGTACTCATTTCAGTATTGGTTAAGTATTTGGTTAAGAAATTCACTTGTATGAGATACAACTTCTTCTCATACTATTGAAGAGACTATGAGCGTTGTACAATGTACTATTTCTTGCACCTGTGCTGTAATATGCGCATTTCAGTATTGGTTTTGTATAGGTGTTGATGTACCTATCCTACGGTTGATATTTATTGGTAGATGGCGTAGGTGTTGGCAAGCCAGTTGAGTTATGTGTTTATTATGTGACTACAATGTAAGTTTGTTTTTAAAATCTTTCGCGTTGATTGTAGTTAAAGTAAATGAAGTAACTGGTAGTATTGATCGAAACCTGTGAATTTTGCACAGTCTGTGTAACGTCTGAAGCGCACACTTGTGCTGTTTTTGTTTTGTTTGCTCACAAGTTAGTTGAGTTAGCATATGCTTGTTTTTGTTCGGAATTCTCGCAGTGCGAAACTTCCGTTCGGTGTTCGGTGCGACACGACGTCGACGTAGTCCCTCTTAAGGCGTCGGTCAGACCGGCGGCGTTGCGTCGCCTCGCTTCGTGGTTTTTCTCTGTCTGACTCATGTATTAAAAGGAGATAGGTTGTTTCTTCGAGTTTCGTCAACTCCTTTTAAGTACATTCGTCAGACAATGGTAGGGCATAGAAGCCCGAAGTCGAAGTCTGACGGTTGTCTAAGAGTCCGTGAGGTATTCGTTCTTCTATGCCAATCCTAGTCTGACGATTTGTATTTAAAAGAAGACGAAGCAACTCGAAAAAACAACCTATCTCCTTTTAGTATATTGGTCAGACAACGGAAACGCTAGCTGTGTGACGGACGCCTTAGGCGAAAAGGATGAAGGTTGCATGTGAACGTCGCGTCACAGCGCAGTCAAAATTGAAATTATTGTTAAGATGTTCAAACATGCAACTGGTGCAACATGGTTACTTTTTGATTACCTACAATTTTTTCGTAGAGGGCATATTTCTGGAGATATTTAAAGTTTTCACGTTAAAAAACTCACCCGGTATATTTTTTGGTGTCCAATAAAGTTTATTGGATTTATGTATAAATAAATTCAAAAAACTCACTATCATTCAATCGCAATACATTTAGGAATGGATCAATAAAATTTAGTTCGCTCATTCCTTGAACTCGCGACACAGTTTTTTACGAACCTAAACATGCCATTAGAATGTGTTAATGTTAAACAAGCACAAAGATGACTCATTGCAATTTTGCGTGATCTGACAAGCTGAGAATGAACTCAGCACTGTTTGCAAAAACCTTGGAAAGTCAATATTGTGTCAGACTCACTTATAATTAGAAAGATTAAACTTGGGGAGTTGTTCGGAGTTTTGCACGAATTGTATTCGAACACTTAAAAAAACGCTCGCAATGAGTTGCAACGTTACTGATAAGCTGATGTGTGTCACGCTATTATATCACTGGTTGATAAATGACATATTTAGGCATGATTTTAGTGATGACATTTCGATTTTTTGCATTGAATAAATAAAAAGCAATAAAATGTAGTTTATTAATAACATAAATGATTGCTTATTAAGATACAATAGATTTTGTTTTACTCAAGGTAATTTTTTATACAAATTTGAGATGGACAATTAAGACACTCCCCTTGCATAATTAATATGACAGTTTTATTTAAATTTGGGGCGGATATTTTTATTTAAATTTGAGATGGATACTTAAGACACTTCCGTTGTATAATCAATATGACAGTTTCATTAAACTTTGGGACGGATATTTTTATTTAAATTTGAGACAGGCAATTAAGACACTCCCCTTGTATAATCAATATGACAGTTTCATTTAAATTTGGGGCGGACATTTTTATTTAAATTTAAGACGGACAATTAAGACACTCCATTTTTAAGGCCACGCCGATGCCACTTTGATATGAATGTATTAAAGTGCAAAGTGCTGTTTGGTTTAAAGCTTGTCTGATAATTGATGGGATTTTCGGGAGGGAACTTGATTTATGGTATATTTAGAATCAATGAGAAAGGGCATCATATTCCTGAAATGTATATACCTAATTTGTTAAATTGCGATTTTTTCCAAATCTGACAAATATGATTCAGTTTTGTTCTGAATATTTCGGATTTTCCAATATAATTAGAAATATGAGAATATGAATTATTTTATCGATATCAGTGGATATCAGTGATAAAAGACCGCAACCGGATGTTTCATCATTCAGCAAATGTTTCTTTAATGTAAAGCTGATGTATAAATCGTTTTATGTATATCAGCTTCCAATTTATGTAACTTTTAATGTCATTAATTTTGTGGCTTACCGAGCACATTAGCTCTATTCAATTCTTTTTTTAATATAATCAGGCATAATAGAGGCTAATACTATTAATAAGAATAAGATTTCATTTTACTATACATCTCTAACGAGAATCGAACTTGAGACCTTGCGAATCGCATTAATTATTAGTCGTAATGTTAAATTAATCAAGGTTCCAGAAAGTCTGTATTGAGTGTTTAAACACACGAATTACAAAATAATTAATGATTAATCGTTTCTATTTCGACAGTCAAACGATGTATTATTACATTAATAATACATCTTGTGAGTGTCATAATTCCTTTCATATGTTTGGTCCACATTATTAACATTTCATTATTATCACAAGCATAATATTAGTACATTACGAATATATTTAGCTGGCTGACATGTCGGTCGATGTAACAATATTATCATTGCTTTAACGAAATATGTATTATCGATGAAACAAACAAGTTTTTGTTATCTTAGGCTGTAAAATGCGCATTAGGATTAAAAATGAACGAAGTAAACTTTTTTATTTTATTTTTAATTTTTGTAGTTTTGCGGCAAAACGTTCACCACCGACCTTTGGTCAGTGAGGTGTCACAGCGCTTCGATTCGAAACGTATAAATAATAACTTTTAGAAATAACCGTAACAGGACAAGCTATAATGCCATAAATTTTAAGCGCCCCTAGATTACAGTAAGACAAACACGTTTTCGTTATCTACGTGTTTAAAATGCGCATTGCGATTAAAAGTAGTGCGACAAAAGCCAAAAAACTTGAATACATCTGCTAGAAACCTTTATCGTTGTTGAAGCTATAAAAATAACAAAGACCATTGTTGCCGTTATTGTGCATGTGCCACATGCTTTTTCGGCAAAACGTGCACCACCGACCTTTGGTCAGTACGTTGTGAGCGCTTCGGTTCGAAACGTATAAATAACCTTTTCTAATAACCGCAAGATCACAAGATATATTGTCATTAATTTTTAGCGCCCCTAGATTACAGCAAAACATACGAGTTTTCGTTAGCTACGTGTTTAAAATGCGCATTATGATTTAAAAGGTTTTTTTTTCAATTTTACGTTTGTGCGATAAGTAACAAGCATGAAATTGAAATTTTTAAGGCTCTCGCTCAATTTCGAATGACCCACGTGTTTCTCCTTCTTTCCAGTCTCACAAGGAGAGTGTCTCAAGTGTCCAACACGGAAAAATTTGAATTTTTTTGTACGTGTAGTACAGTACATATATAAAAATAAATCGTGTTAACGGAATTTTACGCCGTTTTGTGCCATTTGCAAAAAAAATTCCAAGATTGGTATATATTGCTTTAACAGCAGCATTAGACGTATACGCAAGCGTGTACTCGCGCCAAGGTCGGTCTACATGCTGGCGTGTTGATGGTATGTTACGTTATTCTTACAGCGCATCGTGCTGTTAAAACAATATATACGAAACGTTGAATTTTTTTTCGGACAAACCGCTCAAAACAGCGTAAAATCCCGTTAACACAATTTATTTCTATTTATGTACTAAACATACAAAGAAAAATCATTCAAATTCGTGTTGGATAATTGAAACACTCTCCTGGTCAGTAAAAAATAATCGAAGACCCTAGAACTTGAATTCATCTCGTATAAACCGTTATGATTTTTGAAGTAAATATAAATACATATAACAAAGGCCATTGTTGCCATTATTGTGCAAGTCAAGTGCTTTTTTCGGCAAAACGTACACCGCCGACTTTTGGTCAGTGAGTCAAGAGCAATGCCAATTTCGTATGCATGTCATAATGTCATAATCCAAGGCGTGTGAGTTTCATCCTACAATCCTACATTATGAATACACCTTCATTCGTGGGAGCAACTAATATGAACGTCCTTGTGTGCGCGCACATATGCATACATACAATTTCACAAACTACTTCGTTACAATTTCACAAACTCGTTCTCAAATAATGTAATTGGCCCACCTGGGCAGTATAGGTAGTGCTTCGTTCTACCACGTACGCGGACGGGGTTCGAGTCCCCGGGGGGTGGGCACCCCACTAGTGTGAATTTATTATAAATTCACACTAAAAAACACGCATTTAATTAATTCACATTATTAAAAATCCACACCGATAAAGTCACAACAATTGCAATGTGCAACCCACAACACACAAGAAGAATCCACCGACAACATAAAAATTCACTCGCACCACATGTTTGGACGTGCACAATCATGTGTGCCGTGATAATATACTGTTCTGCTTATGAGCGCTATCAGATGTATCTAGATTTACGAACTTATTGATTGTTTTGTTATGCGCACTGTCGCGAACCAACGTCGGCGGGCCTGGTTGATGGCGCGGTGAACGCGCCGGGTCCAATCGTCGGTATTAACCACGACTTTATTAAAAGGAGGGGACGTTTCTGAGTGGCAGCCCTGTTGCGTAGCGCGGTGAACGCGCTGGGTCCACATGCAGAAAACATCCTAAAGATTACAGGCCGACAAGCTACCCGCTGTCTGTGTTGTCGCGCTAGGGAAGGTGTCGAAAAGATGTAGCTCATTTGGCTTTCGGATAACAACTTATTTTAATAAGTAAAAATCTAAACCTTGAAGCGGTGCGTACCGCCCGCACACAACCCTCCTTGCGGTACCACCACTTCCTTTACATTACTCTTATATCTAGGTAGTGAGGCTGATCCCGCCCTCACCAGCGCATTGTTATGCATGCACACACACCCTGCCTTACTCTCTCTCTCTCTCCCTCTCTGCGGGTTTGTCCGATCTCTGCATGTATCTAGGCGTGCAGGCGTACGTAGCATATAGTACACTCGCACATGGACCACCCGGAAAGGGTGACAAAAACCAGACGTATGCAAGGCGCCAGCCCGTCGCGTCAACCACTTCAATCTCTGGGCATCTTGGGTTTATCGTATTCGTATATTTAATTCTTAATGGCCCAAAGATTATTGGAGTGTGACGAATAGCTCCGCCTGACATACTATTTGGAAGAACTTAACTCTAGACTAAACTGCTTGGCGACAAACAAAAAATATGGAAAATTCCACCTAAGACGTCCCGAATCATGCAATGTTGTAACTTGTTCGCATCTATTGTTTATATGTTAAACCAAGTTTTTTTTATAACTGGGCTGTTAAAAGTGAGCTCCTACAAGCATGAGCCACAACAAGGTGTTCTCTAAGGCACTAAGCAGTCTATTATTGTAAGCACTATTCCAATAAAAGTACACATCGGGTGCATCTGTAGCAAATCAGTGAATCAATCCGTCTTCAAACCCTCTACGTAGCACCAATGCTTGCAGAGGTTGAGATAGCTTCAATAATCCTTAAACATAAGGATTAAGACCTCCATCAGGGCATCAACTATTTTCATGGTCCTTCAAATCGGATCTCCAACTATTTTCACCACATCAACAACACAACAATAACAACAACGTCACAAAAACCAATAACAAAAATCACAATAACATATAATATATACAAAGTCACAATAAAAGCCTATGTATCCAGGCTGAAGGACCACTGAAGGTCGATGGCCATGTCTGCGGACCGAATACATTATTATTACTATTTTTAATGTAATTGTAGCAAAACAACTAAATACCCCCGTGCATGTGGAATACATACCTGAGAATTCGTCATTATTGACCAGACAATTTGATAGTCTCTTTAGTTGTTTTTTTTTACATTTACGCGCAACTAAATAACCCTCGTAAATGTTTTTTATGCGTGCGCTACTTTTCCCTGACGACGGCGTGTGCACACACACGTTATCACACATTGCTCTGCTCACAACAAACATGACACCTTTTCCCGAACGGTTTGGGTTTGTTTCGCTTGCAATCAATATTTTATGTGAGTAACCTAGCTGTAGCGCTCACCCATTTAGGTGGGTTTTATGGTGAAGCTGTAAATGTTATTTACACAATTTACAAAATTGTTGGATAGCAAACTAAGATTTCTTGGAGTTTAACTGTCCAAGTGCACAAATGTGGAAAGGTGAAGGTGTGTAACCTTGAATTCGGATGTTTTTTTTTTACGTACATTAAGTCAATATGAAAATAATATATTCACGGTGATTACGGTTATGTAAGGTAAATTTGAATAAGATTTTCTTGATTGCATCGTGTCTGGACGGCTTCTACCTTCAACCTTAACCGATTTTATTAGCTCTAACTATAGTTAGTATAGGGGAGTTTCTCAATTGTCCCTCTGAGATGAAATTTATTGCACTGTGCGGGTAGTGTAGATTAATACCTTTAAAATATAATATTTAGTATTTATTCCCTTTCTGAGCGAATTTAAATAATTTCAAGATAATTATCTGTGGGATTATATTGTACCACAAGACATGAAATGAAATATAAGATGAATGAGATTAAGAAAACGAGGAGATCCAGGCGGAGGCGGCAGCTGGAGGCGATCGGCTCGTACTGGTCGACGGGGCAGCCAGGTTGATGTGAGCCTCGCTGGTGACGATGGGCGGTAGCGGACTCGGTGGCGGGTGCTGGCGCTGGTGTAGTCGTTGGAGGCGGCCGGTGAGGGATTCGGTGTGGACTCTCTTCAATTTTCAACGTTTGCAAACAAACGGAGCATGGTATATATTGCTTTAACAGCACGTTTAACTGTATTACTCACGTGGTGTAATCATTAGAGTGCTTGCTTTCAGACCCAGGTTTTGCGGGTTCGAATTTTTCCTGCGAACTTTCTTTTTAAATTTAAAAACTTTTCACATATTGGAAAACCTAAAAAGCAAAAAAATCTCCCCGTGAAATGCTCCGTTTTTATATATGTACTGCAAAAAAAAACGATTTCAAAGAATATTTGAAATGCAGCCGCCCACAAAAAAAAAACTAAGTAAAGTTAGCATCCAAAGCCATTCAACTCAAACTTTTCCACGCTCAAAGCACTTTCACCGTACCCCAGACACAATTGTGTACTCTTTCTGCCTTTCTTACGCGCAATCTATATCGCATTTCTCACATTCCACCTGTGTATAGCCGGCTGGCATTGTTTTCTATCAGACTTCTGATGGCGAATGATTTGTAATTAGAAATCATTTCGTTGGTGGCACGAATCACGCGTTCGATTTCGATTACATAAAAGCGTATCGCTGTTGTTGGAATGCATGACTAAAAGGCGTGTACTTCCCGCTTACAATTAATGTAATCAACATCAATTGTTTTCTCTATTAACGCTTGTGATTTCGCAATTATCACTTGTAATCGAAACAAAATATTCTTTAGAGAAGGGATAATGCCATTATTTTTGATATCATCATCATCATTTAACACTTTTTGGAATAAAACTTGTATACACTTAATTGACTTGAAGACTATACTGGTGAATATGAGCTTTGTACGAGTAAAAATTGGCAAATACTGCCAGTTTTAATTTAACTGTAAATGGGCGGTAATCTATTTTACGATCGTTGCTTGCGTTGTTACTTTAGTAATAAGTATGCTTAAGTGCATCAATTTCTGGTTATTTTTACAGTGTTTAAAGGTAATTAATGCCAGACAAATTAAATACAACTTTTTTTGTTTGATAATAAAATGAAAAACTATTGAAAAATGTAGGTAAAAACGTAAAAAAATGAACATTTTTAAAGAGAACTGAACATCTTGATATATTAATGACCAACATATTAATTCAGCATTTAATCAAAGCAAGAAAAATTGCATTTCGCGGAAGTGGTATGACGTTCCTCAACTATTTTTAGCCAGTGAAATATTTCGACGCATACTTGCCAAGAAAAATGTCCAATGTTTGAGCATTGGAAATTCTTCTGGCTTTTACTACATTATTTTCTATCCCACTTCTGATGGTGAATGAAGTCGATTTACCTTCACTCGCAAAATCCCCTGATTCATTCACCAATCACATTCGATTCAGTTATTTTCAAATTTTGGCGCCGGTGCATCTGAACGTCCATGGATCAGGCGGCAGGCACGTCTGCTCGTCGGCCTGTACCTCCGGCTGTCCGTCTGTTCGTCGGCATCCGCGCGACTGCGTCAGAGCAGCCGAAGCCGTCACTGAAAAGATCCCCAGGATCCGGCGGCGGGCAGATCCGTCCGTCCATTCGTCGGCTGCCTCGCGTCGCGATCCCCGAGCATGCTCGAGGCCAGCTGGAGTCGTGTCGGACTCTGAAAAGATTATGACTAGGTTACCCCGAGAGTGTAACAATAGAGTGTCAAATTGTGAATGAGGAAGTGGAGGAGAGGGATGATCAAAAAAGCTGCGTTTCCTCTCAAACCTCACTGAGAAGTCCCCAACGAGAAGAAGTAGCATGGACAGTAGGTCAGGAAGGTCAGGATACAGGAAAAGGCAGGGATTGATAGAATGTGATCATTTAACATGACCTCGACCCACTTATTCCTTCCCTACACTGTTTCGGGTTATGACTTTAGGAAATGGTGAATCCCGAGTTCCTCGAAGAGGATACGCAGTTTCCCGTTCCAGTGAACTGCGTAGAATGTGTTTCATCAAGTTTCTTGTTCACTTGGATGACGCAGAACATGTTTTAGCTCCCTCTTTCTGGGAACAACGCAGTTTATTTACTACTTAATCAAAAAATAATAGCAAAGTCGTTATTTTAATTGAAATTATGGACCAGTTGGTATAAATTAATGACTGAAAAAAAGACATTGAAAAGCTTTTATTTAAAACTTATTGTTTCACTGATACGAACGGGTATGTACAATAATTGGTTTTTGTATTTTTTTTATCCAGTAATGGGTTAAAGTTTCCTGGGCGTTCGAAATGTGTTTACGCGCTTATCGCTTATATTATTGCCCGCCTGCTTTTGCCTTATCGATTGGAGAGTGAAAAATAAATTAATGGTTGCAAATAATAGTCTAAACTAAACTACATATGCGCACCTAGTTTTATCGCTACTGATTACAGGCATTACGACTATGTACGCGAATAATCGGAAACATGGAAAAACTTCCAACGGTTAGGCAGGAGTCAGTTTGATGATAAATGGCTAATCGATATTTAGATTTGGACTTTATTGCTTTGGTTTGGGCTGGTCAGGAAGGAATTGTTCCTATTTTCATTTACGTTATTTATGTGAAGTTCTTTAGTAAGTACTTTGATAATATTCTCAATTAATTAAGACGCATCCTACCGAAATTGTTGTTTTTCTCAGATTCTGAAGTTGCAAGAATTGAAATTACATTTTTAATCAAACATTGATATCGTTGATTCAGAAATTGCAAAAATGATGAATTAAATTTCCAGATTCAAAGTGCAACAACAACAAAAAGATTAAAAAATTCCGACATTTTTCGATTCTGAAACATTCATAATCAGAAAATCGAGGTGGAACTTTCAATGAAGTTGTTTATGAGTTTCAAAGGACCCAACTTCAAAAAACAAATTATTACAGTTCTTTTGATAATATAGATTCTCAGTTAATTAGTCATCCTACTATTCATAAATAACCAATAGATTGGTCACTATCTATCTAGCTATCAATCTATCGAGAAATGCGTCAGTGAAATAAATCATCATCGTTTTAACAACTTGCTAAACACTCACTTAGAGTCTATTAATTTGCTTACGTATAAATTTATCACATTCTTTTCGTGTGTTTAGCGTTAAGTCATACAAACCAATAAAATCTATTGCCTGTAATTGTTTTTCTGGCCATGTTCTGATAATACGGATCATGATTCATGAGATCTCTTGAGAAATCTCATGCCTTTGGTTTGTCTTCATTCATAAATTCATTGCTACGGGTAAGAGGTTACTGTTTTGCGCGTTCATTCGCGTCTGAATATTGACTTTTGGCGTCGAGGGTAGGGTAGCTCAAGCCACTGAACCCAGTCTACGAAATCTCTAGGATGATTTATCAACGAAATATCCACATAAATTTTGCACGCTCCAATAATTTCAATATGACTTAATGATATACGTCTTATTGTAACTCGTATTCTTACTATTATGAAAACATGTGTGGTGTCAATGTTAACATTTTAATTAATTCGTTGCATCATTGCAGATATTCGCCGACTAGATTATGGGGATTTAGTGGACATATCCAAACGATCCTGCATAGCATCATTGGTCGTGTGAGGTGCCCATGGCCTATTGGCGAGAGGGTTTACTTGGTCCTGCAGGATGGGAGCACGCTTACTTATGATATGTACCAAGCCTTGGGAGCATCGACAGAAGGTACATTATTATGAATTATCTTACAATCAGATTCTTTAAGAATAAATGGCTTTTTCTAAATCATTGACGATAAAGATTCGCTCGTAGTTAAGAGGAAAATCTGTGCACATTAAGTTGTCTAATTTGATATGTTGTATTAGGTCAAACGAAAATTTCATCAACAATTATAATTCATTTCTAAAATAACTAACGTAACTCTCATCAGCGGCCAAAAGAAACGTTTTTTTATACTATCCATCATTGAATATTCCTGCTATATCTGTTTAAATCAATAACATCCAATACATTTGCATTTTTATTTTGAAATTTCTGCTTTTCGTTTCCAATTGTATTCTTATCATTTTCTTTCCAATCTTCAATTTATAGTCGATTGTAATTGATAATATAAGCATTATGATAATATATAAACATATAAACAACTGCATAAGATTATTCTGGTTTTTGTTTTGGTTTTTTACACTACGTCTGATGTTTATTAGCTGTTTTAAGTTAGTACACCCTAATATGCTTGCAAGTCTTTATTTAATCAATTTTACAGATGATGTTACAATCGCAATTGTACCAGGAATTGGCAACACCTCGGAGAGTGTCTACATCCGAACATTTGTCCATTGGGCGCAATGTCATGGGTACAGGTGTGTTGTGCTCAATCACGTTGGTGCCTTGCACAGTGTACCAGTCACATCGCCACGTATTTTCAGTTACGGTGAGTTTGCCATAATGATAAATATCTAAAAAACGAAAAATATTCTTAAATACTAAGGTGACCAACTATTTTTCCTTCGAAATTGTCTTCAAAATGTCCCTAGGCTGGTACTTTAGGTCCATTAAAGTCCTTAGGTGATCTCCCACATGTCTGTCAAAGTCTGAAATGTCTCAAATGGGGACCCCTTGACCTGAAAATTAGTAAAAATTTACGAAAATGAGTACTTAAAGAGTACATGATTTGTTGGAATATATTGAAAAGAGTACAAAACTGTTTAAAGGAATAGAAAACTTTTGAAATCAGCAGATTTATCTTATAAATCACTTTTTAAGTAATATTATACAACATTTTTCTTTGTTTATCGGTTGTGCAGCGTTTGAGCTATCTGAAAAACAAAAAGAAAACTTAAAAACTAAGCTAACAAATAGTCCATTATCTATTAATCTGAAGACTTGTCTATAAAAATGATGATATTTTTTCTAGGACATACTGGTGACTTCCACGAAATGCTTTCACATATAATCATCAAACATCCAAACACCCAACTGGTATGCATCGGCTTCAGTCTAGGTGGTAATATTGTCACCAAATATATGGGAGAGGAGGACCGCAAACGTCCCGCACAAATCATTGGTGCCATCTCAATCTGTCAGGGATATAATGCAATCAAGTAAGTTCTTATCAAATGATAAGCATGCTACAAACACATAAATGAATACTGAAAACATAAATGAATATAATTTCAGAGGCACACATTACTTGCTAAATTGGCAGAACTTCCGTCGTTTCTACCTGTACGTGATGACCGAAAACATGAAGGGTATCATTCTGCGACACCGCCAAGTGCTGCTCTCTGACGACGTGAAACGCCGTCATCGCCTCGTCGAACACGAGATCATCTCCGCCGCCACCCTGCCCGAGCTGGACGACGCCTACACGCGCAAGATTGGCAAATTTAAGAATATCACGGCGCTGTACAAATGGAGCTCGTGCATCAACTATCTGGACGGTATCGAGGTGCCCATGCTGTTTATCAACGCCAAAGATGATCCCATTGTGCACGAGGAGTTGTTGGAGCCAATTAAGGATTTTGCAAGTAAGAATTTTGTTAATAATCTAGTGAATGTTGTTGAAAATGATAAGAATCTTCCAATAATTGCTAATTATTGAATAATTTTGTAGTGAAACGAAGGAAAACCTTATATGTTGAAGTAGCAAACGGTGGCCATCTGGGTTTCTACGAAGGGGGCTTGATTTACCCGAACCCCGTTACCTGGTTGGATCGTGCCCTGGTCGCACTCATCGGCAGCCTGGTGCTCAACCACAATGACTCCGTGTTGAAGAAGACGGTCGTCTAATAATCGCACAAGTTTAAACAAACCAACGTGTACTTATCCAGAACCTCCATTTCTACATCGTTTCATTTAAGGTACGCTAATTTCGAGAAAATGATGTATGTGTTTTGATTTCAAATTTAAACAAACCTAAGATTAAACGACGACATAACGACATAATCAAGTAGCGCCCCACATGCTCACTGCACTGCTGACAAATGCATTTATACAAAGAATATATATATATATATATATATATATTTTTATGACGAGTATTTACATTTTACATATTACATATTGAAATTGACATATTGAAAATGAAAAAGAAGAGTTGAAATGGGCATTTTATATGATGATAGCTCATGTTAGCGAATCATAAATACATATTTACTAGGTATTACCAGTTTTACTTGTGCAAAAGTGTATTTGAATGCAGTTTTGTCGGTGTTATTGTTATATTAAGACGTTTGTTGTCTCTAAAGAAAGCATTTCGTTTGTATATTATGAAAGATAGATGCGTGCCGTGTAATTTAAAGCCATTGTTTCGCCTGTTTGATCTTGAGTTGTTTTCCGATCGTCGTTTTAAAGCGTTTTTTGAAGAGAGAAAAAAAGCACGATTTGGATTTGTCAGAGTTTCTATTTTGTCTTTCCACATGATGAAAGCATTGTGATAATATGATTAATAATTTATAGACGTCTAGACAATAGTGTTTTATATTGTTAACAATTGAATAGATGGGCCAAAGATAGGCTTGTGTTAATCGTTTTTTTGCTTTTGAATTCGTAAGTTTTGTACGCATTTTTGTGCAGTATTTGTGTATACACTGTGCGTTTACACGTATGTATGTGCCTGAAACATGTAAAAATTACCGAAAATAAAACGGCTCAATTGCAAGAGTTATGTAATTCAATGCATAATCAATAATAACTTTGATTGTTAATTAAATTATTATAGTCTGTGCTGTGTAATCAACTGTTGAGATGAAGATTTGAAATCAAGTATGTCGAAAAGTGACATCTTTTAGAGAGTAGCCCAAATGCAAAGCACTTTTCAAAATCACAGGCAGAAATCTGTACTTTTGGCATCATCTTTCAGCATTGGTTATCTTATTATTTATATTAATTATTTAGCATTAATAGTTAATTATTTAGTTTATGATTCCGATGTTAAACCATAAAAATGTTCAATTCAAATTAAAATATATGTCAACTAGTGACATCTTTTGGAAAGTAGCAAAATGACAAAGCTGTTTTGAAGATATAAACTGAAATCTGTATTACCTGAAGGCATTAGTAACTTGTAACATTGGTAACTAGATGGGGCTACTTATATGATAACTGCAGTTTTAAATGTTTACATTTCAATCGAATGATTTGAATTTATTAAAATCATGAAGAATGCAAAATATCTTAGTTATTTAGTAGTTATTATAAATTATATGGTAGTTAAACCTTTTTTGGCATCATGACCAGCACTGGCACAATAATATTGCTTACAATCATCAAGGAATTATTTTAATCAATCATAATGATTCCAATTCTTCATATTTCCAGTCTTTATCTTCCTTGTTTATGAATAAATAGACCTGATAATGTACATTCGTGGGATATGTTTATTAGAGATATGTTTATACAATAAAACATAATTATTTAATTTATTTATTTTTATTTATTCTGATATCAGTTATCATTATGTTAAATTGTATTCAACTTTGTATTTTCGCCATAAAACACTTGTAAAGCACACGCTAAGCAGGACAACGAGCTACATTAAAGTAAATTTAAAACTTCAGTAATTATACCTAATCAAAAAACTGTAATTTTATCGATTTTAATCAGTAAAAATGAGTTTACTTTATGGAAAAAGTATTCTGGATTCAAAATGTGATAAACACAAATCGTTCATTACCACCTTGGTTGAAAAACTGCTTAAATATCCAAGTGATAAAATCGCATCTGTAAGTATTAATAATTAGTTTAAACTTTAAACTTTTAATTTCTTCTTTATACATTTTCAAACGTCTGCAATATATATAGGTGGATGCCATAACCAAAGAGGAAATAAGTTACCATGGAATATTAAAGGAGTCGTTAAAAATTGCGGAGCACTTACAGACGATGGGTATTCACAGGGGGGATGTTGTGGCTTTCATGTCTGAAAATTCGTTCACTTTTGAATATTACATGTTGGGAGCTTTGTTATGTGGTGCGATATTTGCTCCATTGAGTGCTACATCAACGTTTTGTAAGTTTTATTTGCATATTTATTTATATCTGAGAAGCTTTGTGAGACTGAAATCCTGAAATTCCGACAATTTTACGTAAGTATCAAAAAGTTTGGTACCAGGATCACAGAGACGCGAAGAGGTAAAGTTGGCGATTGATGCCAATACTAATAGAGCTATGAGTTGAATTATATTACAATGTAAGTCTTTCTCGCATTTAAGAAGTTATATTATTTACATTTCTTTTGTTATATATTTTGATCTGTACAATTATATCACAATGTATCATAATGTGCTCTTTCATCTGATACCATTTTTGGTATGTTCCAAAACCACCTTAAGAAGGTCGGGGCGTTGGTCTAGTGGTTAAGGTGCTTGCCTCATGTTTGGATGTGGCGGGTTCGAATCCCGCCTGCGGTGGTTGAAAAGAATTTTTTTTTAATTTCATTTTTCAATGAAACATTTTAGCAAAATAGAATGGTCAACCGCCGCTTTGCGGCGGTAGTTCGTTTTCCCGGTCGACTACAATCTTACGGTTCGCCGCTCCGCGGCGAACCTCTTCCGAGTCACGAGTCACGAGCACCCAGTTGACTGGAAATAGAATCAGCCCCGACACGCCTCGAACCCCCAATCCTCTGGTTCGCTTCCATCGACTCTACCACTAGGCCATTAGGCGGCATGCACCTTGTCCAAATATTAGTGATTAAGACGAACATATGTTCATACTTGTAGCTTATGCTGAACAGAGAATGAGATTGCAATATTTTGAAATGTAATTGACCGAATTGAAATTTGTAACAAACGAAAAATAATAAAATAGTAAAACTTCTTGAATGCGAGAAAGACTCATTGTAATATAATTTATTTGTATGATTCTCGATTTTTGTCAAAAATCAGGCGAAGGATTAGGCATGACTCAATTTTGGTGAAAAAAATAAAGTATTTCCGATCGTGGAAAAAAATGGTCTCATCTGATAGAGGAGAGCATTTTGAATGCGAAAATGCAAATACATTTGCAGAAACATTCGAGATAATTAAGTTTCAAATTCATTCATTTTAAATAATTGTAATTTTCTCGAAAACTATTAAATTTTTTCAAGATGTTTTTCGATTGTCTTAAACAGAAAGATCTCTTTCAAATGAGACTAATTTCAGCCAAATAGGAAAATACTTAATTTTTATCTTGGTCATTGTCAAGGTCATCGGGTCAAAACAAGTGGCACGTGAAAAAGCTTTCTTACACCTTCTAGAATATGTAAGGACAGTGTAAGAAGTATCGCTTATAGTTTCTGAGATATAAGCATTTCAAATTCACAAAAATAATAATGTGCCTCACCTTTGAAAGTTTCTTCTTAATATTTTCCAATATAATACATAAGAATATATCATAACATATTTACTACACTATTTATTTTTTTCATATTATTTTTGCCGATATAACAATATTTAAAAAATACATTAGAAATAAAGTTGACTATGATACCAAACTAGATAAAATCTCTTTTAGTTACCTCCTGCCTTTGCCGATTGCGCCGAATCAATTACGAAACCTTAAAACATTTAGTAATAACAAATATTTTATTATTCCAGATGAGCTTGATCAAATTTGTTCCTGGTTAAAACCAAAACTAGTAATATTCTCAGAATCAACCATCGACATTGTATTAGACGTCCAAGAAAAGTACAATTTTCAAGCATCTTTCTCTAGCAAACCTCTCCACGACAACAAAATTACCAGCTCAATAGATCAGGCCGAATTTGACGAGTTTCTAAACCATCATCACTTACCAAATGATCCTGTAGTCGTGCTTTGCTCTTCTGGAACTACTGGTTTACCTAAAGGCGTCGTACATACTCATTTTTCCATGTTGAGCATTCTTGATTGTGTTGGGTAAGTAAACTATTGAAAGTAAATCCTCTTCTGAGTATAAAATATTCTTCTGAGTACTTTAAACGTTTAAATTCGTCTGTTTTAAACTTTAAAAAAACGATTTTTAGGGGTAATCAACTAGGAGCTGAAGAAACAGACGTAATTTTGGGCTATTTGCCTTTCAATCACATGATGGGTCTTGTTACTATTATTGGCAACTTGTACTACGGGCAGAAACTTGTCATCTTGCAGAAATTCAAGCCGCAAACTTTCCTGACAAGCGTTGAGAGGTTTCAGGTGAACAAAATGCAAATCGTTCCAACTGTTGGTATTTTCCTGGCACATAGTGATTTGAATAATTATAACCTGTTGACACTGAAAGAAATGATATGTGCTGGTTCTATGCTTAGTGTTAGCACTTATAATGGGATAAGAAAGAAGTAAGTATTTGCATTATAGGTTTGGTTAGGTTATTATAGGTTATAGGGTAGAAGAGCGATATTCAGATATTCAGAGTTCTCTCCCTTGCCTGGGGGCATAAAGTTATCGAACTTAAGTTAGTTCAAACCTCTTTTTGGTGGTTCTGATTCCTCTGAAGTATGTGCTGCCCTTTGAGGTCTAGTTGCAGATATTCAGGGACTTGTCACAAGTTTTTCGGCATAAAAACTATTCAGTTCTAGCTAGTGTTGCCGTAAAATTTACGAACTTAAGTTAGTTGGAGTCATTTTTTGGTAGTTCTGATTCCTCTGGAGACGATCGGCTCGCGCAGATCGTGGATGACGTTGGACTCGCAGATGACGAAGGTCGGTGGCGGACTCGGTGGCGAAATCACTGGTGGCGGCTGCTGGGGTTGGAGTAGCCGATGGAGACACCCAGTGAGGACTCTCTGGTGGCAGCAGCTGGTGTCGATGATGGACTAACTCGGACTGAGTGAAGACTGACTCGCTGGTGGCAATGGCCTCCAGGTGAAGACGGCTGGTTGCAGAAGGTGGTGTTGCAGATGACGGCTGCCGTGGCCGGAGTCCAGGACTATCTTCTGTCGGGAATGGGTCAGCTATATATACCGGTGGAAATGCTGACGCGACCATTTCTTTGTTCCCTGCGGAGACGTGCGTCGTGTCAATTTTGACGCCTCAGCATTTCGGATATTATTGTCTCGGATCAATTATGATTTCCGGTGGATGTTGATTAAGATTTGTTGTTGCAGATGTTGATGTTTATTCGATCTTTGTGCGGGAATTAGTGACCGCCACATGTTTAAAAACTAATTGTAAACGACTTTGATAACTTTTCTCCTTTATCAGATTGCCACATGTTGATATAAGATTGGCCTACGGGATGTCGGAAATGGGCTATTCCACCATAATGCCCCCATTTTCTGCGTTTACCGGATCGGTTGGTCAATTACTAGCCGGATGTGTTGCCAAAGTGATCGATCCACAAACAGCTGAGTTTCAACCCGCCTACGCGACTGGCGAACTTTGCATCTTATCACCAACCAATTTCCTCGGCTATTATCGTCAAGAAAAGGACACGTTGGACACAATAGATCCGGATGGCTTTATCCACACCGGTGATGTCGTTTACTTTGACGACGATGGCAATATTTTCATCGTTGATCGAATCAAGGAGCTTATAAAACATAAAAGTTTCCAGGTAAAGATTTGAACATCCAGTCTTTCTCTGTTTCCAAGACGCTCGAAATGTAAGCCACCCACATAAAGCATCTATTGCCCTTTTCTTTACTCCATCACTCAATAGATGTCTGAAAATAATTATATTGGATTGACTTTTTCGACCATATTTCCACGATATTGACGATATTTACGCAGATATCTGTAAATTTCCTTTTTTTAAATCGTCAATTCGCACATAATCTTATCATAAACATTTTATGGTCCTGTTACCTTTTTCCAGGTGTCTCCAGCTGAACTAGAAGCAATTTTACTACAGCACGAAGCAGTGGCGGACGTTGGTGTGGTTGGCGTGCCCGACGAGAAATTCGGAGAGTTGCCACGTGCGTTCGTTGTTATTCAAAACAAATCCAGCTACAACGAGGCCGATCGAATTGTCCTGCAGCAGGAATTGCGTGATTTCGTCGCTCGCCACGTCTCTGCTTATAAACAATTATCCGGCGGCGTTGAATTTGTTGATGAAATACCAAAAAATCCCTCGGGGAAAATTTTACGTCGACTGTTAAAAGCCAAATACATACTTGTAAGCCCTTAGCTTTTAATATTTGGTGTATAAATATGATTAATATTGATTCTGATGATGATTAATATGTTTAAAAAGACGAATAATATCGAATCATATCATTTAAAAGACGTACCGTCGTCCTTCGAACTTGGCTTTCTATATGGTCGTCCGAACCTGTCATTTCTACAATGCCCTTCGGAGCGCAAGATACTTGAGTGTATTTCATTCGTTGATTTGCGAAGAACTGAAAACTTAACTACTAATCCTTGACGAACTTAACTCGATGACTTGATTGATGATCAGCGAACTGCTCTGAAGCCTTTTTAATAAAGGAAATCTTAGGTAACTTCTTGAGCGTAGTTTTCCCTCTTAACCAAACTAAAAATAAAGAGATATCATTGTAAAGTGTAAATTATAACTGATAATACCCAGATATATCCCACTTCTGATGTAGAGTCGCCATAGCCTACCCAGGTTGGTTGTAGGACCATATTTCCTTCCTCCAAATGTTGTAACCAATGCTCCACCAGCGACTACATTACCTGCTCTGAATCACTCTGAATAAATTTATAAAACGTGAACTTTCTTCATGATCCTTCGAACCGGGTTTTCCCATATGGTCCCTCGAACCATCTTCGGACCAAAGAGTCCAGTGTTGTACAGTGTACAGTGTTGTACTATTGGGTAGAGTTCTATGGTGTGAACTATTCGACTCTGTGGTCAGTTGTGCACAGTTGGATGCTTTACACACTGCTCTTCCTCCAGATATTGCAATCAATGTTCTACTAGCGACTCTATCACCTGTCGCCTGAAAGAGTGAACTTCCTTCATGGTGTTTCAAACTAGCTCTTCCCTGATGGACTTTCGAAAACGTTAACTTCCTTTATGGTCCTTCGACTCATCCCATATGGTCCTACAGAGGAGTTAACTTCCTTCATAGTCCTTCGACCCGGCTCTTTCTGCATGGTCCTTCGAAAGCATGAACTTCTTTTATGGTCCCTCGAACCGAATCTTCCTACGTGGTCCTTCGAAAGCGTGAACTTCCTTTGTGGTCCCTCTACCCGGTTCTTCTCACATGTTCCATGGAAAGCGTGAAAGCATGGTCCTTCGACTCATCTCATATGGCCCTTCGGACACGTTAATTTCCTTCATGGTCTTTCGACCCGGCTCTTCCCACAGGGTGCTGCGAAAGCGTTAACTTCCTTTATGGTCCTTTAAAAGCGTAAACTTCCTTCATGGTCCTTCGAATCGGTTCCTCCTGAATGGTCTATTGAACAAGTTCTTCCTGAAATATCCTTCCAATCGGTTCCTCCTACATGGTCTTTCGATTCCGCATTCAACCCGAGTATTTGCTGCTATCCATTCGTTCAATTTTGAAGCATTCCAAACGTGACTATTAAAAAGAAAGGTTAGAGAATGAAAGACAATCAAATACAATTTATATTTATTTTGTATTACACTTCATACGATGTTCTTTCATTCATCCTCATTTCTAACATGAATATAATAAATCTATGCACACAAATGACTCAATTTGCATATGCATACTATTTTTTTTTCTTCTTCTTCATATTAATCTGTGTCTTCCAAAAACGAATGCGTACGAAAACGATATGTCGCTAGAAAAAGTTACTGTGAAAATACACAGTGAACAAACAGAATATCTTCCAACATGATAAACGATCTTACATTCGATAACGATTTATAGAAACTTTGTATTCGTATAACTCTAACTCTTCTAACTAGGAAGACTTAACAGTAAATCAATTCAATTGTAATTCAATCAAATCACACAAAAACGCATTCTTTGCATAATTATCGGTTTTAACAATAAGAAAATGTATACTCCTTTGAAACAGATTAGTATAGGTTATGTTTCATTCGTTTCCTGCCTTCGTGTGTTTGTTTCGCTGGTGAATGTGTTTACATTTTGGTTTTCTATTTGTAGACATTATGACACAGTAAAATTTTTAGGTTAGATTTCATAGCAACTGTAGTCAGCAACCGTAGAATATGTAGGTTATGTTAGGTTAAAGTTACAGGTGTGAATAAGAAACGTTAGAAATTGGTTGGATAGACAAAAAACGTTGCTCGAAATGCACAAGTTTTATCAAAAATTGAACATCAATGAAGAAGTTAGGTTAGGGTCAGCTAGACTTAGGTCTTGAAGAAAGCAAGATTTTTTGAAGAAAAAATAGGTTTTTTGAAGGGGTTAAGAATGTAGGTCTGAATAGGGGAAGCCCGGTTAGGCGGCCATTTTGTGCTTTTGCGTGCTGCGTTTTGCTGTGCACGAAATGCCGATGCCCGAAATGCAAACAGAAACAAAATGTGTGGAACGAGTGTGGAACATGTGGAATTTGGTAAATTTGGTCTAGAACGACGTTTGAGGTTAATACTAACAACATTAGACGTTACCTTTAGACGTGTAAATATGTTTCGTAAAGTGGTGTACATCAGCTACAGTATAAGTTGTTGGATAATGTTCTCGAAACGCGTTTAAGTTGGATAAATGTCGTTTAGAGTTTCAACGTTCGAGAAATGGACGTTGTTGAAATAGATTGATCGAAGTGGTGTTAGAAACAAGGATGGATTTATCAACATTGGTTGTTTGATGGATTTATCAACATTGGTTGGCATTTTAAACCATGTTTAGGTGTTCTAAAGCTCTTAAACCACAAGGTGCTAGCGTGGAGGACCATGGGGGACTCCTATTGGTGTGTTCCGATTTTTCTTATAGGGACTCTTCTTGATGTGTTCTGATCTGTTCCCTTTGATAGCTATGGTTTAATGTCGTTTCAAACCTATTTTCAGAGATCCCCAAACCTTCAAACCTTTCTGAATCCCCATGTTTCAATCAGAGAAGACCAAGGGAGCTCTCTACAGATTGGTTTTCAAAGTACATTGGCATAGGGACGCTTATTAATGTGTTCCGATGTTATTTCCGTTATAGGGACTCTTTTTGATGTGTTCTGATCTGTTCCCTTTGATAGCTATGGTTTAATGTCGTTTCAAACCACGTGGACACCTCTATAAACCCCTTTGAATCTCTTGGCCTAATCTTAGAGGACTTAGGGAGTCACTCCATCAAAGTATTCAGAAGTGTCCTTTCGAATAACTATTTTTAGAGGTCCCCAAACCTTCAAACCTTTCAGAATCATCTTGATTCAATCAGAGAAAACCAAGGGAGCTCTCTACAGACTGATCATCAAAGTAAATTGTCCTGGAGGCTGTTATTCATGTGTCCTGGTATGAGTCCTAGGGTCACCATGGCTTTATGTCGTTTAAGCCCCCTTCAAAGCTTCTTTAGACACCTTTAAACCTCTTGGTCCACTTATAGAAGTCTTAGGAAATCCCCCATTAACGGGTTCTGAGCTGTCCTCTGCAATAACTAATTTTTGAGGTCCCGAAACCTTTAGACCCTTCTAAATCCCTATGATTCAATCAGAAAAGACCAAGGGAACCTTCTACACACTGGTCCCCAGAGGAAAATATCATAGGGGCTCTTCCTGATGTGATCTCTTGGCTAACCATGGGTTTATGTCGTTTCAAACCCCCTGACAACTTCTTTAAACCTCTTGGTCCAAGCATAGACGTCTTAAAGAGTTCCAAGAGAACCCTCTAAAGACTGGCTTTCAAAGTAAATTATCAGAGGGACTCTTATTGATGTGTTTTATGTCGTTTAAAACCCCTTGAAAACTTCCTTAGACTCCTTTAAAACTCTTGGTCCAATCATAGAGGACTCAAGGTGTCTTAAAGTCCTTGGTCCTATCATAGAGAACGTAGGAAGTTCCTCATTAACGGATTCTGTCTTAGTTTTTGGAAGTCCCTAAACCCTTAAACCTTCTGAATCCTCATGATTCAATCAGAAAAGACCAAGGGAGCTCTCTACCCATTGTTCTCCACTTTAAATTTGTCATATCCGTTGATAAATCCATCCTTTTTCGAGTTAAAGGTTAGATAGTCAAGTTTAACGTTAGTTTTAGCAATGTCTACATAATATTGGTTCTTTTCGCTCACCTAAAGTATGTTGTCTTTTGTTTCCTTCGCAGGTTATGTCCACTACGTGTTTTATGTTATAAAATCCAATTATATCAGACTTTTCGGTTATCCTAATATGTTCTCTCCCTCTGACTATTTTCCACGAGTTCCCTGTCTACGTGTTGGCTGCTACAACTCTCGAGTCTCAAGTATTTCTGTCTTTTCTTCAATTTGTTCAGTTGAAGGTTTCGATTCAAAGCTTTCGATTTCGAAACGTCAAAAATTGACAGTTTCCATGGAATTGAAGGGAATAAGAATACAATTTACATATTTTTATAGTGTGAAGGAAGCAAAACGACCGTCACATTTGTGCAAGGTTATGTTTACACATAAAATAGGATTATACATTCTCAAAAACTTTTCCCAAGTGCATTTTATGCACCGCCGTGCGTTTGCATACAGATCCGATTTTTTCCTTTGGAAAATATAGTTTTTCTTTGTTTTCTTCTATTTCCTAGTTGCTTACATTCTAATTATCTACACATTAAAAAATGGGATTGACGCTTCATTTATTTATGAATATCGCTTTTGTTTTATGCTCTTTTCGATGTGGATATTCTGTAATTACGGTGGCTCGGCTCGTTTATTCGTAAAATCGTTATTAACATAATCTAAAAATGAAACTATTGAAATTTTATAAGTTGTTTTGTATGATCCAAGGAAAATACATGGACCGTTTGAATGTATGTTGAGTTGCCTAGGTCACAATATTATTATACAGACATTTCCTCAAAATTGTTTATAACGAGCCTTTCCACTGTTCTACACACTTATTATCGCCTATAAAATATTCAACAATATATAAACTTGCAATAAATATATTTTCTGCCCCTCTTTTCCCGCTATTTCACCGAAAAAATTGCCTCAAAACATGATAATGAATGAAGAAAATATGGAATAAAAACGACGGCACGCACAAACGTAAATTTGGCACAAATTGATCGTAAAACAAACACAATGGAAGTCCGTAATATATCACACAAAGAAAAAAAAAATAACAAACAAAACATGTGATTCATTTATATTTACAAAATGAAACCAACCTGACAAAGGAGAGAAATGGATTAAATTTCGAAAAAATGAAACACTCGAAATGAGACAAAAAAAGATTGGATAACACGCACACTTAAGAGTATTTGTTTATACATTCCACTTGAAAATATTTCAAGACAAGTAATTAAGAGTTACTCAAACATGACAAATGAAAAGTGATCAAAAAAGGCGGGTAATGAAATTTAAAAAAAAAAACATTCATGAAACGAAACCCGCGAAATTCTTAAAACTTAGATTAAAGTAACAAGTTTCACCATAATTCTGCCTAATTTTCAATTAGCGATCAATAGATGGCGTTGGTGGTGCGTTTGCACCGCTTAAATTAATAAATATTTCCCAACCTAACAAACTGATTACATCAGATCTTATTTAACTATATACACACTGAGTGTCATAAATGTCAAAGGGAAACTAACAATAAGTACAAATTATTTTAAAAAAATTAAAAATTGTAACAAAAATAAAATTTTTAACAAAAATTAAACTTATGCAACATAAATTAATAAAAGTTAAAAAAAAAAAGTAAATTCATGAGAAGAATATGAGAACACAAAGTTTTGTACAAAATAAACAACAGAATTCTATGAGTCGGTACGTCATATGTCAAAGTGTAACGTGTCGCCATCTTGACATTTTTTCAGTAAACGAGCCTACTGTAATGGCCACCGGAAGTTCAAGTACGCGCATGCGTTCACGCGCTTGGCAATCAAGTTTAAACGTTGGAATGTTGTGGTTTCATTTCCTCCCTTTTTCGGTTCTCTGTGGTTGGTGCGCTGTTTTGTTGTCAAAATTGTAGGTTATGTGGTCATCGGTGCAAGATGGCCGCGAAATGCATAAGTCGGCCGTTAGATGGCGTGAGCGTGCTTAACGAATTCTAATAAAATGCTCGTGGTTAAGAATATTTGAAAAAATAATATAACCGGCTGTAATGACTGAATGGCGACGCGTTCAATTCGACGTTGACGGAAACACATATCGTCTTAAGTGCCTTAACTAACAACGAACGGTTCATCAACGGCCAAACTTTCGCTGAAAAGCTTGCCACAGTGTTTCGCATTTTTTATGCTTTTCTCTGGACAAGATGGCGTATGATTGATGATAAATATATCAACAAATTAAATAACAAATGTTTATGTTTGTGTTTATGTAAAAGTGTGTATATATCGAGGTTGTGAATGAGGTTGTCATTTTTGTTGTTTAGATTAGTTGTCTATTGTTTTGTTTTTGCTTTTTGTAGTGTGTGTTTTTAGGAGTTGTGTTGAAGTGAGGTTACGAGAGTGTAGTGATGGTGCGTGCGATAACAAAGATGGTAATAAATAATCGAGTAGACGCATGGCGTGACAATTTACTGCTAGAGAGCGGTGAATAGGTGGCGCTGGTGTTGGTGGTGGTGGGACACCTTTAGAAGCCTTTGATGACGTGGTACACCTCGAGCGTCGACAGCACCAGGTAGATGACCCACAGCGAGAAGAGGAACGTCGAGGTGAGGTATTTGAAGTGCGTCGGCCCGCCGAGCTCGCCGCCGACGATTTTCGCGCGCCGCAGGAGTAGCACGGCGATCGTCACCGCCGCCAGCGTACAGAACAACGTCACCGAGAAGGCCAAACTGGAATAGTTCATTTTCTTTTCGTTCGTTCGTTCGTTTTCGTTCTGTTGTTATACACTTGCGGTTGTGGACAGTCTGTATGTTATGGGCTATTTGGTCGTTTCACATTTGTAAACAAACACACACATGCATTTATACACTTAACATATACACTTCAATACTCACAAACACTCATACTTAATAAAAATCACATTTAAACAAATACTCACACGCCTTTAAACACACGTACACTTAAAACACACGTACACTTAAAACACACGTACACTTAAAACACACACACACACACACTTTCATTTACTTATTTACATACACACACTTACATTTACTTATTTACATACACACACTTACATTTACTTATTTACATACACACACTTCCATTTTCATACACACTTCAACACATCCACACACTTATATTTTCATACACACTTCAACACATACGCACTCTTAAACTCACACACATACGTGCAGAAGAAGAGATTATAAGTGTTTTAACACACAATATCTACTGGGATTACATGTGAGGTTATGTTACGTCAACCCCCAAGGGGATTACAACGACGGCCAGAGTTTTATCTCTCCATTAAACAAAAGCTAGTAGTATTAGAAAGGGATGCGTTGCAGTCTATGATAAATTTCGCAGAAAATTAACGCAGGTGTTTGGGATCTGGCATGGAATGGCATTCATGTCGACGCCGAGCTGTGGCGGCAAACAATGCCATATCAGCTAGACGCTATTGGCGGTTGGGGGGGCAGCGTTGAGCAAATGCGAACTGCTGCCGCCGTCACCACCCCGAAGCGTTCGTGTTTACGACGCAGTTGCGAAATTTATGCGTTCGTGACGACACATAGACGGATGGCATTTGCATACACGCACAGGGACGGCGTAAAAGACAGAAAAAAAGAGGAGGTAAAGACAGAGGTGAGTGGAAGCATTGCACATACTTGCCGGGCTTCACGTAGAACGGTTTGCCGTGCACGATCGGATTGTAGATGGCCGCTATCGACCAGGCGACGCCGATGCCGAGAAAGACGTTGACGGCGTTGCTGCCCGTCACGTTGCCGACGCTGGCGTCCGCGTACTTGTCCTGAATGGCGGCCACTTTGCTGGCGAACGTGTCTGTGAACATCAAGCAACAGTATGAATAGCATAAATATATAGAAACATCACACGATCCCGGACAACTGCCACCACCTGGCAAAACGCAATGCGAAATGCCTGCAAACATTCATTCTCAGAAAACTTGAAAACAAAAAGTGCCAACACTGAAAAGAAAGCTAAAAAGAGGCGATTTATACAATTTATACAGAGTGTTCGTCTATGTGTGAATTGCCTAAACATCCGGTGTTTCTTTCAGTCTCACACTGATAGAAACACGACCATTATGGGCGCATTTACTGATGGAGAACAAAGGATCTGATGCACCCTTTCTTGATGATGAAGTTCATATATACCGTGGTTTTCAAACTTTTCCTTTTAAATTTTATTAATGATATTAACTCAACCTCTATTAGTTAATATTGTAAATATATGTCGAGTAGTGCCTCTGATGTATCGATTTTAAGCTTGTACATTCAGCAGTATCAATTTTCTTTGAGATTCGCCATGAAATGTTCTACAATTTGACAATAACAAAATCCGGATTAAAAATCCAGGCTTTTTAGGCTACTTCTATTTCAGGGTCACATCTACTCAATTTCAAACTTCAAAGACCTCGCTTAGATCCCTAATCAAATGTCCTATGACTTCAAATTTCAAAACAAAAATATGTAATTTTCTTTTTAAGCAAAAGTCTAGGATACCGAAAGAATCAAGTGAAATGATGAACTTGAAATGTTAAAAAGTAATTTTAAATTTCAAGGATTAAACATTCTCCATCAATGTCCCATCACTTAAAATTGGGAATATTATCAAATGACGAAATAGCTATAGGAGTACCCTTCCCCTGGCAAATTTAAAAAGTTCCCGAGACACAAACAATCGATTTGAAACATTTTCGATTGGAGATCCTCCATCAAATGTCCCATCATTAATATGATATAATCAGAATATGACAGTGTCAGTGTTCTTTCATCGATTTTCATTGCATGGAACGCTTTTTGAGAATCTCTGACTGATATCGCAGAATTTATTCTGATGATATGTGGCTCAGGCACATACACCACGCCTACGCTAATTGTAAACTTGCACACTTTTTGGTTGTTCCAGTCTGCTTTGCACAACCGTCTCCGGTTTACTGTGTTTACACCACGTTGCTGGCGAATAACAAAGGATGCGTGTAACATGTCAGCGTAATTTTTCCAGGCTTTTTGCGAGAAATGCATTCGCTCTTGAATATATTTAGCCATTCGGTTTCGGGTTTGTTTTCCGCTACATTTCCAACTTAAAAGCGCATGAGCATGCAGCGATTTATGACAACACGCGCGCAGTGTTAAATATTATTGATGATACACATCAAAATGTGTATTATTTCATTTTTCATCATAAAACCACCATAAAAAAACAGCGCGCAACGTCTGAGAATACGTCTTTTGAACGTAGACGTGACGCATACTTCTTGATTAAACACATTTTTCTTTATTATATTCTTCAAGGAGGCTAATAACTTTATATTAACGTTTCTTAAACTATAATAAGACTACTTTATCATGAATATTTTATTTCGTGTAACTATATTTAGGTTGGTTATGGGACATAATGGGAAATATTCTCTGAAATATAAGAGAAGAAAGTGTTTAAATGCCAGTTTGAAAGTTAATGTGCAATTTCTCAAATTTTGAAAAAACGCAGGTGCTTAGATGTGTTCAAACCATTTAATTTCACAAGGATGAGTGTTTGGGCGTGCGAGCCCAAAACTCGCATTTCCACTGCACTCGACATAAGCCAAGGCGTCGCAGAGGAAGATAATTTGTGTAATTTTTATAAGCAATTGGATAGTAAAAAATATGTAAATCTAAAAAAATCTTGTCAAAAAATATTTAGTAATATTTAGTTCAACTTATATTTGTGAACAGACATTTTCTTTAATGAATCACAATAAAAGTCCTAGAAGGTCGAGATTAAATGATCTACATTTGGAGGCTGTATTAAGATTAGCCACCGCAGAAATTGAACCTGTCATTAAAAAGATTTTAAACGAGGCAAACCGCCTCAATATTTCTCATTAATTATTATAGTATATTCGTTATTATTAAAATGTTTATTTTGTATTATTCTATATAGATATTTGCTGTATGTTACCTATGATTTATAATTATTCATACACAAAAATGTGTTCATTTTTTGTTTAAAATGTGTGTATTTTTTAGTATAATGTTAATTTTAAAATTATTATATATTATATATAGGTATTTGTTACATTATTTACATTTTCATAATAAAATTTTGTTCATTTTTTGTTTAAAATTTTTGTATTTTTTACGCCTGGCCCGCGATTTTTTTTTAATCCGGCCCGTGACAAAAACTGTTGGCCATTCTTCCTCCCTTTCATCCATTCACACCCAGATTTCCTTGCACCCCATTGTTAAACATTCTGAACCAGTCTATCGTCCCTTATTCTGTGCAGACATTCCTCATACCTTACAATTCTCCATGTGCTCTCCCATTTTATCGACATTCTCCCTGCTTCTTGGAGGGCTATATATCGTTGCGTGGACTTTTCGAGTAGCATCAGATCTTTAATCACCCACGTTTGTTCCTGCTCCAAGATTTCCCATTCGTCTAAACCCAAAACTTCTATACCATACATTAAAATCGGTTTCACACATTCATTTCACAGTCTCAATAGGATGTCCCAGTTATTTCCCCATATTTTCTGCCATTTCCTCTTCACTGTCCCCCATGCACACCTGAGTCACCCTTGCATCCATTTGATATGCTCCTTCCACCTTACGTTATAAGAAAACATAAACCCCAGATACTTAAACACAAACACTCTTTCAAGTTCCTCACCCTTCCCATCTAGATACTACTACCAGACAAATTCTACAAGTGGTAGAAGGCGATCATCATAGGTAAATGACTTTAGAATATGAATATTTGTTCGTGCCACCGGCGCTTTTAGGGATTTTGGTACGAAGTGATATTGAGGTTGGTAGTGCCGACGCACGCTTAAGTCGCGCATGCGCAGCAACCCCTACACTATTGCCCCTCAAATTGGCGCCTCTTGTGCCGAACCGTTTGTAAATATAGTTTTTACCCAGCATTGCACCGAGTAAGTACGTTTTTAACCTCTCCTGTCGACGTGTCTCGAACTTACAATTGGTGTTTATTCCGCTGGTGAACTCGCCAAAGCCCTTTAGATAGGGACGCGCGACCTTACAACTCGCGGGGTAATAATTTTAAAACAAGCCACTAACGCGCATTTAAAATAATAAAGGGAAGTGACAAATTGAAAGGCATTTAACCGGAGAAACCCCTGATTGGTGAATCTAAACCTACTCGAAGGCATCAAATGACCCTTTTTGCAAAAAAGGATACTATAAGGGATACGTCCTAGCATTATAAGGGATACGTCGTAGCATCTTCATTTCTTTACTCGTTTAATTCGAGTCGGTCGGGTTTTTACGATCGGGTTAACTTGCCCTGAACAACATCGTCGTTGCATTTCTTTGGGACGTGTCCCTCATGAACGTAGACCCACCACAACACCGGAACAACCGTGGGGCGGTAGATGTGCGAGAGCGGCGGCGGATCGGCATGTATTTGATGTGTCTGGGCCGAAAGTCAGGGGTAAACGTACTCTCCCGACCGGTAGGATGCGTCCGGAGCCTCGCTCTCTCTATTATCGAATTTTCATGCGACGCCACCACCACCACCGCCGACGCGACGGAGGCGGGTCGGCGATACACGTTCACTCAAGCGGCGCGGAAAATTTCGGCCACTTTGAGACTGGCGCAGCGGAAAATCCCGCATGTGGTATATCAGAGTTCCCTGTTTTCATTCAGGTCGCGTGCGGTTCTACCGGAAAACCGCCGATCTAAATGCTCGCGTATAGAGTTTTATTTTGATATAAAATGCAGTTTAGCACCGCTCGGAATACAAATATCAACTTGGATAACTCAAAATCAAGAGAAGATAGAAAGCGATGAGAAAACTAGAGCTCTACGAAGAATTTTGATGTCAATAAACAAGATCCCAAGGATATCAGTGTATTCATTCATTTTACCCATAACTTTCTTACCAAAACTGATAGCCACATAATTTCTACATCAAATGATAGGTAATTTTAAGAAAAAATTATAATTATATAATATGCAATCTAGTGTAATCACTATTTCAATGAAAATTAATGTTCGTGCTTTGATATTTATTTCGAAAATGGAAAATTGCCGATAATTTTCTTAACAAAAGTAGTGGCAACATAATTTTGGTAACAAATGATTGACAATTTCAAGACGAATCTAACTTTATACTATCATCCATATTTTATCATGTATAACATAGTTTAAAACGTTTTTAAATAATAGTAAATTCATGAACGTATTTGCAAAAGCAACAAAAAATGAAAATTGCGAATAACTTTCTTAACAAAACTGATAGCCGTTTGATTTCTATGCCAAAAGATAGATAATTTTAAAATGAATCTAAATTTGTATTGATATCCACATTTTATTATGTATAAGCTTGTCTAAAGTGCATTTAAATGAAAGTAAAATCATGAAAGTATTTACAAATATCGCGCAGATGAAAATTGACAATAACGTTCTTATCAAAAGTGATAGCCCTTTGATTTGTATACCAAAAGATAGACAACTAAGAAGACGAATCTAATCGTATATTAATATCACTATTAACTAATGTGTAACATAATTTAAACTGCAGGTAATTAAAAATAACAAAATTGGATTCCTATGTTAAACAAATATTATACCTTGAAAGCTCATCTCTGCAATATCACCGAGAGTTATATAAAAAAAGCCTTTTTAATGTTAATTAAGTTAGGAGCTGAAAAACAAGCAGTCATAATCCATAAGATTAAAATTCCTGACAAACGAGAATAAAATTGTGAATTTATCTTCGAGCAAACTTCGCGGATGCTTTGTATAAGTACGTCCTACGTTTTCTCCTGTTCTTTATGAAGTCAAATGTGCAACATCGAGCATTCAACTTACTTAATCCGGAATTTTTAGCAGCATTCTGCCGGCGCGTGAAAGATTCCCACTGCAACGCTTATTTTTCCTGCAAAACTTCGTCGTTCTTTTCCTCGCCACCTACTAACAACGGGTGTTGAGGAAAAAGAAGGGCACGAGCGCGAATTTATCGCTCGGTCGTTAATATATTCGTCATCCTTCTCGGCATTTAACAATTCTTGCGTTGAAAGCGCAATTTACCGCGATGGAAGCATGTGAAATATTGTAAAACTTGTAGACAACACTTGAAGAAATCTCAAAAGCCGTTTTTGTCATTATATCATAAGATAACCTAAGTTTTGCACTTTTATGATAAATATATAGTTTAAAGAACGAAAAATGATCCAACTGTTTTGCTTAACATTAATTAACTATAACTTTCTTTACAAAAGTGGTAGCCACATGATTTTCATGTCAAATTATAACTAATTTCAAGAGGCTTCCTAACTTATATTCATACCATCATTTTATAATGTTTAAGACAACTTAAACAGTATATAAATGCAGCTAGCGGCATGAATGTTATTATTTTTGTAGAAAATGGCCAATAAATTTCTTATCAAATGTGATAAGCACATGATTTTCATGTGTATAATTAATGATAGATAATTTCAAAGCGAATCTAAATTTATATAAAAATCACAATTTTATAAAGTGTGCGATAAAAGTAAATAAACACAGCACAGTTTCAACATTGAATAAAAATACAAAAAATGTTAATAACTTTCTTATCAAAAATGATAACCATATGATTTTCACGTCAAATAATAGATAATTTCAATACAAATCTAAATTTATTTAAAAATCACTATTTTATAAACTGTAAATTTTGTACAGTAAATTTTGACAGAAAATTAAAAATACCCCCATAACTTTCTTATCTAAACTGATACACATAGCACATAATTTTCATGTTAAATGATAAATAATTTCAGTACGAATCTAATTTTCTACTAATTTAAATATTTTACAATGTATAAGATGGTTCAAACACTCTTGAAAAGCAAGTAAACACAGCACAATTTCAACATTGACTAAAAATCCAAAAAATGCTAATAACTTTCTTATCAAAAATGATAACCACATTATTTTCACGTCAAATGATAGATAATCTAAAGACGAATCTAAATTTATATAAAAATCACCATTTTAGCAAGTGTAAGATAGTTTAAACTGTATATAAATAAAGATAAATGCATGGATTAATAAAACTACAGTTTCTTACTTTTCTTTCTAAATCTTTTCGATTTTTTCCTTCTTAAAATGTCTAATATATATTAATCAACATAAAAGAATATAAAAAATTACCTGGAATACTAGTGCCCAAAGCAACGAACAAGATGGCGGTGACTGAATCCTCGATGCCCAATGTGGCACCAAAGTGTGAAGCGACATCACCAATGACGGCTGTGACGACGCCAATCGCCAGAATTGAGATGACAAAGCAGAGATACCCCTTAAATATTCCTATAGGACACATAAAAACATAACATTAATGAGAAATATCAAAAATAAACACACATTTACGACACACAGTCAGGCAGACCCAAAGAAGCAAAGCCAATAAAACTCTTCCAATTTGTTTTCTACTTTTTCCTCACAGCCTACCATAAAAATCCACCGAGTAATTGTAAGAAACATTGATCTTCTAACCTTACTGTCCTGAGACAAGCACAGAAAAGTTAAAGGGTATTAATTGTAAGAGGAATAAATAGCTTTCAACGTCAGAGTCAGTGTCGGTTGGAACGATTTTAATGGCTTTTGTAAAACTTTTTTAATTATAACTCGATAAATGTTTACCTGTAGGCGGAACGAACGCAAAGATAACTTTCCAAAAGACCGTGATAAAGTGGCAGATGTAATCAAAGCGCGACGGGTCCTTCTCCTCGGCGTCGTCACTGGCGCTGACGGTGAGGGCTTCGATGAATTGCTCCTTCCACGAGTTTGTGCCAATCAGTAGAGAGGCGTTCGCACGCTGGACTAGTTTATCAACTGTGTTCTAATATAGATAAAAGCAGAAAAGCAGAGCAAAGAGATTACTTTTTGTGATTTACCAGGAGAGTGTCACAATTGTCCGACATGAAATTGAATCAAACTTTAAGTACATATAATATACATATTTAGAAATAATTTGTGTTAACAGATTTTTCGGTGGTTTTGAGCCGTTTGACCATAAAAAAAACAAAGTTTGATATATATTACTTTAACAGCAACATTCGGTATTGCGTATTTTGTATTATATATTGAGTATTATGGCAAAAATTATTATTAATTAAATTATTGAGTCTTATTACAAAATCCATGACGGACAATTGAGACACTCTCCTTGTTAGATAAATTGACGATTATTGATGGTTACTTTGAATTCTTTGCTCTCCTTTATCCGAATCTGTGCTTTCGTAATGTCGCCCAGACGTGGTTTTCCCAGGATGGCTATGCGTTCGGCCTCGGTGCGATCCTCTGGTTTCTTGCGTTCGGCGGACGCTGCTAAGCTGGCTATTTCGTCTGAATAAGTGGGTATGCATCAATCAGTCCAGTGTTATACAACAGCTGGGAATTTATAACCACAAAAGACAGGGGCGGATTTACTTCAATTATATTTACTTTTTTAGGTTTTGAAAAAAACAACAAATTCTCTTAACACTTCTTCAAAACGTTTTGAACCCTTCTAACTCCGCAGCTTTAAAATGATCTTGAATTATCCAAATGCAAATGGATTATGAGTGCCTTTTGTTCGATAAATCCGCCCTTGGCCAGGTAACGTCAACACAAAAACACACATATCACAGATAAAAGAAAAAACCAAACATTTCAGTGTGGGTAAATGGGTGTAGTTTATCAGACGTGGCGTAAAAAAGTGCGATGCCAATGGGCAACGCACGGTAATTGAACACAATAAACAACGCAAAACAACACTAGTGGCTGGATGGCCTGGTTGCAGTCACGTCAAAATCCGTGTGTGCAAATTGTCTATATTCAACAGTTTATCGCTGCTGTTTTTTGTTGGTTGCTGCGAAAATGTAAAGCGTAAATCACTGCCGTCAAACGAAACAAATGGTAAAAATCAAACACCATTATCGGTAGGAGGGGATACAGTAGGTAACCTCGGTCTACGCACATTGATATGAATAATATCAAACAGCAGTGGGACAGTTAATGGTAGAAGGAGCCTTGGAAGAATCTGTAAGGAGACGAGGTGAAGAGGTTTCCACCTCTCGGCACCAGACTCGGCAAAATAAAATAAGGGAGAGTTTATACAACCCGCAGTACCATCGTATTCAAGCTATGGAAGGTAGGCCTGCCTATGTGGACAGTGAAAGGTTGAGTTTAGAAGGCAACAGGTTGATGGCAACAGCGAGATGTGGAACGGAGGATCGGGGGCGAAAGGTATGGATGGGTGTAGAGTAGGCTTGTCAAAAAAATAGGGAAACCCGGGTCTTCGGGTTTCCGGGTTTTGTAAATCTGTAATGTATTCTGTTACGGTGTCTGTGAAAGCCCGGGTTTAAAATCCGAACTAAAACTCGTTTACAGCACCACCTAGTGTAATATAAGAAGACTATACGCATGAAAGTTATTTTATTTTCATTAGCTATCTTTTTTTGTTTGATTTACCGAGCATCGATTGCTATGGTTATTAGCTCTATTCAATTCTTGTTCAATGTAATTAGTCATATTAGAGGCTAATACTATTGATAAGAAGAAGAATTCACTTTACTATGCATCCCCACCCAGAATCGAACCCAGGACCTCGTGGGCAGTAGTCATCAACCATACCATTGCGCCACTTGGCTGTACCATTAGCTATTAAAATGTATAGTACAAGAAATTGGAAACAGATAATTTCAATTACTAGTATTCTCAAAGAGAATGGCTATTCTCATTTTTCCAAATATGCATGAAGTACAATCACTAGTCAATGTGAGGTACTACAAATAAACATATTAAAACACTGAACTGATATCGCTGCTTAATTAATCGCTGCTGTTTTAGTGACAAGTATCAACACGTTCCCGCGCACTCGCCTCGATTTCGGTTTGGAAGCAGAATCAGGCAATAGTGGGGCGCTCTTGCGTCGATTCCGGTTCAAGAAACAGAATTTTTAACATCATCTAGTAGTGGTACGGAACCGCGTCGACGCTGGTATAGGAACCCGATACTTTCAAGATCAGTTGATTCTGGTATAGAACCCGAAACTTTTACGAAAGTCCGAGTTAAACCCTTAAAGTAAAAGCCCGGTTTAATCCGAAACTGACAAGGCGGAAAACCGAGTAACCCGGAATTATCGGGTACGTTTGGCATACCTAGTGTAGAGTATATGGAATGTATGATGTGTGAGAATGGGATTGATACGTGGGAACAATATGGGATTGAGGGAAGAATGGGCCCAAGGTATTCGTTGTGAGGGTGAAAGGAGTTTGCAAAGGAAGGTCTGGATGGGAGAAAGTTACTGAATGTATTGGCTGTGCGGAGTAGGGTATGAGACGTGGGAGCACCTGGTGTGGGAATGCGTAGGAATGAATGAGGTATGGGCAGTAGATCCGAGAGGAAGAGTGAATGTGGTAAGGGAGTGGTTGGGGAGAGAGGGGATGGGGTGGCTAGAGTCTCGGTAATCCTGAAGGAGAAAGAAAGAAGTAGGAAGGCTGGCCAGTAAAAAGATGAAGGCAGGGGTCACTGACTTTTATGTTTTTGAATTGTGTTTATTTATAGAATTTATATTTATATTCATATGTAAGTAATTGAAATGGAAAAGAAATGTGAAATGCGCGAAACTGTGGGTTAGAAGTATAAGACCCTACCGTAAATCCTGCGGCGCCATCTATCAATGATGCACCTAATTTAAAATTTGAAGTTTACACAACTTACCCTAACCAAACTCAAGTTTAAATCCTATGTCGCCATCTAATAATGATGTAACGACTTTTTGTACCGGTGTGTGGATAGGTATCGCTAAATAGTTTTAAACCCATCTATCAAAGAACCATAAACACTTAATGGTGAAGTATTTAAAACTTGTAATATATATCTGTCATTATACTGAGCATATTTAAAGACATTTTTAAGACGATTCATAAGGACTTAAACCGTTTAAATTCGATATATTACTAGTTACGTTCGTAAACCGAGGTTTTACTGCATGAAACTGCAAAAATTCGCAAAACAAACCAAGTAAAATGCAAATATACGACGACAAAACACACAGATAGTTGAGATAGTTGGGTGGACAGTAAAGAAGCATGCGTCCGCTAACAACCAGCAAGCAATAAAATGTTCAAACAAAACGTCAAACCAAAAATTAATAATTTATTGTTCTTGTCAAACAAGTTTACTTACTTCGCATGCATCAGTGTTGCGAGGATGTGACACAACGACAACAACAACATGGGGGGGGCAGGGGCGGGTAGGTAGAAGAAGACAACACACACGCAAAAGTGCATTTTTTGATTGATTACATTTTTTTGATTTTTTTTTTTGCATTTTTGGTACGGTTCGGGCAGACCGCAGACAGATATGGAAAAAAAAGACGCATATGAAGAGAATAATGATTGTCATAAGTCACAGACATAATCATAATAATACGCAATTGGCCGAAAATGGGAAAAAATCAACGCACAAGAGTGTCAAAATCAATTGGTTCATGGAAATACAAATCAAACTAGGCCAATGTAATCTAGCAGAGTAGTAGCTGGAGAAATTCTCGAATTCAATTGGAAAATTGGGAAATTGCACTGGAACTCTTGCAAAGTGCTGATCAAACCAAAGTTTGATAGCCACGCATCGGATGACGGGGCTCAGAAAAAAAAATGGCGCCACCTAGTGGCGTTTTTCTTTCTTCAGACCAATTTTTTTCAGGTGCAGCAAGCAAATAAAAACCTGCACAGCGATCATGTACAGAGATTGCTGAGTGCTGTGACACGAATGGAATGCGAGGAAATAATCTAATAGAAATCCCATTTTGGGAGATCGTTAAATACATTACATATTTCGATATATGATACGAATATGTCACCTGTGGCGAATTTCATACGATTTTCAATTTCTATTAATTCGCACTATTTTTTATTTGCTTTATGACCGGTTGATGGAAAATTGTTGAATTGAAATTGAATTTATTAAATTTATATAACTTTAACTAGAAAAATTACTTATACGAAGATTAGTAATAAAATTTTAAATTTTAGAGATAATTCTTGGTACATGTACTTACCGCCTGACATTTGGGGTTCCCCGAGTTCGACGTAGAATAATACATCTTTTTCGTAGCTGTCTTCCTTGATAATCGGAATGAATATGGTCTTTCTGTAAAGAAAAACAAAGTGTATTACTATTGTTGTATATTTAATCATATTCAGCGGTTTCCAAACTGTTTGTAGCTGGGGTGGGTGGGGGGAGGGGACTGCCCCGTCCCCTTTGTTTCATAATTTTTCGACCTTTTTCTTGTAATTGTGATAAGTTTTTCCTGTTTTGTATTTTTTAGTAGAAACTTTTTGAGTGTAACTTTAAAACGTGTAATCTCCGAAAGTTTTAATGAAATGTACGAGCAGTTTTCACTATTTGATAGGAAATTTAAAGACTAATTCAATGCCCCTACTGTTTTAATTAAACAAAGAGTCTGAGTAGGATTTTTTTTACCTTTTTGTAAATAATTCAGCGAATATTAGTATCACAATTTAAAGAGCGTAATCTCCCAAAGTTTTAATGAAATCTCCGAGCTATTTTCACTATTTCTTAGGAAATTTAAAGACGAATTCAACACTATACTGGTTTTAAGTGAACCACATGTCTGAACATGGTTTATTTAACTTTTTATAGAGAAAAGACAGATTAATAGGTCTCAAAATTTAAACCGAGGTATCTCGCCAAGTTTTATTGAAATGCACTTGCATTTTTCACTATTTTACAGAAAATTTAAAAGTAGAATTAAATGCTTTAAAGAAAAATTTAAGCATTTTTCACTGTTCTATAGTAAATTTAAAGACAAATTCAATGCATCAACATTTTTAATTGTACAATGCGTATGAATGTCTCTGTCCAAAATATAGCTATGTCCTCAATATAGAAATAAATCAAAAACACCAAAAATGCTTCCATAAATTGATAAGTCAATATGAAAATCAATTACATTAGCCCTTGACCGTAACCCTCATTAAATTCACTCGTTTATTCCTTTATGATTTTGGTCCTTTTAACGCGTAACAAATGCAAATATACATGAATGACAAACATGCACATCACTAACGTGATTATCGACCTGCGAATTTTTAAAAACTTCTAGAGATATACGTCGAAAATATATGAATATTCTCTATGCTAATGTTAGTCACAACAATCGGTCTTCCCACGTGCAAATTTAATGTGCATTCGCCACGTTCGAACACACGTACATCACTCTATCGCAATGCAAATGGCAATCGGAAAATCCACACCAAATTGCATCATATCTGAGGGTGTGAGGGCGCATGTTGTTTTCCCGTGGGGAGATTTCATCAGACAAGCGTCATAAAGACGCAGCGCAGGGTGAGTATACATTTCGCGGCGATTCAACATGAGTTTTACCATATTTAGAATAGTACTATCGGAATGCATGTACATCATTAAATAGCTTAACTCTTTAGCTTCAATAACCAGTAGTTAGAATTGATTTTTTTACACAGAGTTATCAGGGTTAGACTTTACCCTGTGCTGGCGGTGTGAAGAACTAAAATGAATTCAACGAGTTATATTTCAGCTTATTCTCTATTTCATAGTCTATTGGTGTAGAGATTAGTAACATCTTACTTGGTATGACTATTTTTTGGGGGTGTATGTAGAAGCGCGCAGTGGGCAGAAGCGTTGATTTATTAAAAGCGTGAAATTATGGAATTCGTTTTTAAATTTATTGTTGGCTGACATGAAGGAGTCAAATGTATTCAACGAGTCTTACATCAGCATATACTCCATTTCATAGTATATTCATTGGTGTAGAGACAAGTAACATCTTACTTGTGTATGACTATTTTTTGGGAGTGTATATAGGAGCGCGCAGTGGACGGAAGCGTTGATTTATTAAAAGCGTCAAATCATTGAATTCGTTTTTAAATTTATTGATAGCTTAGGGTGTGAAGGAGTAAAATGTATTTAACAAGTCATACATCAGCATATTCTCTATTTCATAATCTATTAATTGGTATAGAAATTGTTAATATCTTACTTGTGTATGACTATTTTTTGGGGGGTGTATATAGAAGCGCGCAGTGGACGGAAGCGTTGATTTATTAAAGCTTCAAGTCATTGAATTCGTGTTTAAATTTATTGATAGATTAGGATGTGAAGGAGTAAAATGTATTCAACGAGTCATACATTAGCATATTCTCTATTTCATAGTCTATTAATTGGTGTAGAGATTATTGACTTCGTAATTGTAAATGACCATTTTTTCGGGGTGTATATAGGAGCGCGCAGTAGATAGAGGCGTTGATTTATTAAAAACGTCAAATCATTGAATTCGTTTTTAAATTTATTGTTAGCTGACGATGTGAAGGAGTCAAATGTATTCAACGAGGCATACCCCGGATATCTGCGTAAATAAAATTCGAACTAAGAATTATTAAAGTAGAAGAGTTAAGTTATTTTATAGTGTATCATTCATTCCGATATCATTATTCTAAATATGCTAAAATTCATGTTAAAACAACTCAAAATATGGATTTTCTATCGCACGTCGCTACGTTAATTTATGGCGCTGCTTTCTAGAAATCGCCCACTGTGTGGCGTTAGCGTTGCTATGCAATTCGCGATCGGAAATTGGCAACACTTACCCTCTCACTACCCTCAAAACCAGCACATCCCGAATGACAATATTATTTCAGCGTGGGTCTTACGTGCGGGGATTATGAATTTGGGCAATCAATTTATTAAAAGCTTGAATTCTGATTGATTTTGAAAGCAGCGACGAAGGGAAGAGAATTATGAATAAATCACCATATTGGGTCATGCGTACATGTTGGTGGCTTTACATTGATTACTACGGTATGCTGGTATTGTGTATGACTTTGTTGGAAACAGTGGCGGCTCGTTGATGCAATTTTATTTCTTTGTGAAGATTCTCTTCGAGATAGAAAGCAAAACAAACCTGTTTCACAGATGTGAATGAGGCTCCAAAATCTGGATAAATTTTAGAGTGATTGACAAAGCAAGTATGTTATAATCCTTTGAAAGACGATTCCTAGACATGTATAGATTGTTTTCTTATCAAAACTATAGTTCGAGTTATTGACAAAAAATAGTTTGATTTGTACACAGGAAAATGCATTTCGCAAACTTTAAAGCGTGTTATCTCACAAAGTTTAAACATAATTTACATGCACTTTTTACTATTCGATAGGAAATTTAATTGCGAATTTAATGCTTCAACCCTTTATTTGTACAATGTCTGCGAATGCGATTTTTTACACTTTTTTTTGTTAAAGGATGATCAATTTTTACGTTTCAATTTTTTAAACAAGTTATCTCGCAAAGTTATAATTCAATTGAAGTGGTTTGTCCACCATTTTATAGGAAAATTTAAGACGATTTCAATGGTTCTACGCATTTAATAAATCAATGCTTTCGAATATGATTTTTTTTATTAATTACAAAAAAATGTGTGATTTTCATGATTCAAATTTTATGATCAAGTTATCTCGCAAAGTTTTAATGTGATTCAAGTAGATTTTTCACCATTCTATAGGAAATTTAAAGACGAGTTCAATGGTTGTATGCATTTAATAAATCAACGTGTCTGAATACGATTTTTTTAGAACTTTTCTTGAAGAATGCGTGATTTTTACGTTTCCAATTTTGTAAGCATGATATTTCGAAAAATTTTGATGAAAAATACATGCAATTTTCATGATAACATAGGAAATTTAAAGACGAATTCAAGGGTTCTATCGCTTTAATATATTAACGCTTTTGAATGTGATTTTTATTGATTTATTGTAGAAGAATTCGAGATTTTCACGTTTCAAATTTTATGAGCCAATTATCTCGCAAAGTTTTAATGTGTTCAAGTGGATTTTCCACCATTCTATAATTAAAAAATTTAAAGGCGACTTTAAGGGTTGTAGGCTCTCAATACCTCTACGTGTCTGAATATGATTTTTTAGAACCTTTGTAAAAAAATGTTTTTACGTTTTAAATTTCTCAAAACGAAAGAAACATATTTAAATTAATTTTCATTGATAAATATAATGTTTATACATATATTCTCGTATGCATTTCGTAAATAACACCAGTGATTCTTGCAGAGAGAAGAACTCACAAGCTTTGCGTTTGCTCCTTCAGCAAACAAAAGCAGGAGCTCTGCGCCATTGACAAATCCATAAAATAATTTATCTGTTAATGAATAACAAAACAAGCCCCTTGTAAATTGGCAATCTACAGGGTCATATAATACGATCGCGCCACATGCGTACATGTTGTAATTTGTCATTGCTTGCTTACTCATCTCCAACGCATACGCATTGTCAGCGGACCGAGACAGTTTCGACGCCGCGGCGCGCCGGCGAATTTCATTTCGTACATAATCAACGTGATTCACTGATAGTAATAATAGTTATAGCCGCGCACGCAGCACACATACATATATACTCACATATACACTCACTCACTCACTCACACACACACACACACACACACACACACACACACACACACACACACAAAATGCAGATACAATGTTATGAAATTATGTGTGTAGCGCTATTAATATGGGGCGGCCCACACCGAAACGAGGCGCACGAGGACCAAAGCGACCGCGCCCGGCTATTTATAGGCGAAGCCGGAGCACGCGGCACGGCACCCGGCACCCGAAAAGTATTTGACCTAGAGCTACAAGCTAGCGAAGCTTTAGAGAATTAGAATTTTCTTTAGAATTTTTTTTTTGAACATGACGTCGAGTATTTTCAAGAAAATCTTAAAATTGAATGTTTTAATGCAGTTTTAAAGTTGAAGTTCATTTTTCACATACACTTTTGACATTAAACAACGAAAAACATATTGAAATACATATTTTATCAAAAAAACATTACACGTCATATTCCAGATAATTTAATTGTCTACAAAATGAGCCATCAACCAGCCAAATCAGTTGAGTACAATTGCCTTAATCGTGTACGCAAATTCAAAAAAAGTAGGAATATAAGCAGTTGGCTTATAATGGAATATGTTAACCTTTGAAAAATCCCCTAAAACATGTATAGCTACAAATATTTACGAAAAAATAAACAATGTAATTGGTTTTCACGGAAATAACAATGTTGATACCGCCTGTATATCAAAACGAAAATAAAGGCACTCACATAATATTTGTGTTAAATGTATTGTGAATAGTTTTCGGCCATATGAAACACATGTATGAATGAAACAAATCATTTTTTTTATTACTAAATTCCTATTCTAATATTTTCCAGCGCAAATACGAATCGAAAAATTGGCACAGATAACCGAACCGCGGTGGTTTGTCACGTAAGAAGAAACGAGATTGTCGTGTTTGTCATTCATGAAAATACGTGATATCGGGGATTTGGACACTTTGTGGCGCAGACGCCGAGTTTGCCGTGTTTGCAGTGGCGACACCTTTCTCTATCTGTTCTTCCCTCTGTGCTTCCACTGTGTTTGACATGTCCAGGCTATTTGGGCGTCTGCGGGAAACCGCAAGACTGTGTGAAACCACACAGAACATCCGCCTAAAGTATCCCACAGAGTATCTCACATCCAACTACAGCTTGCAACTACAACTCCTCGACAAACTCAGATTTCAATAAACCCTTTGCATTCCTTTCACCCAAAAAACTGTGGCCCACAATACGTGGCGGGAATGAACCCTTTTGAGGTCTACCTCTATCAACACAATCACCGCAAGTCTGGCCACGGTTGAGTTACTATTTGATTGTGTTTAGAGGTTATGTCAAAGTGTTTGAGGGTTTATTAGGGTTGTTACAAGCTACAAAGGGGAAAATTAGATGAGAGATTAAGATTTTGAGGATTAGATTGGACATAATACAGCTTAAGTCACATTTTAAAAGCTATATATTGTGAAATTCCAGTTAGTTCAAGTTTTTTTTTCAAGTTGCTGGTCCTCTAAACCTTGTATTGGTGGCATTTGAAGGACTCTTCTTTCTTTCTACACTTTAACCATATATATAACTACAGTCCTCTCTGTGTCAATTTAGTCAGTTTATGGCTTCCTTGATTTGATTTTTTTGAGTAGTGTGAAGTCCTCTGGTTACTACTGGCATTTGAAGGGCCGTTGTATAGATATACTTTTTTTCTAACGGATTATTGGAGTCCTGTGTTAATGTATAAACTTTTGTGCATCACACAGTTCTGATACAAGTATTACTATGCCTCCTCTCTCTTCTTGAAGGAAGAAATTAGGCAAGGGACAAGCGCGGAAGGATGCAGTTGGACATAATATTCGCAGGCATGCAGGCGAAATCTGGTATTTTTGGCATTTGAAGGGTACTTTTCATTCGTAGGCATCGCTGAAAGCCTCAAATGAAAGGTGTTATTGCCCACTTTGGATGTTTCGGCAAATTTCGAGACAGGCATTTGAAGGACTCGCTTTTCGTATCAACAGTCGAAAGCCATTGAAGGGCCTTTCGTTTCATTCTATAAATGAATGAAAAGAATGAAGAAGCTTCGCCTCAATTGAGGGCAGTCTTCAAGTCCAAAAATAACTTTTCTGGCATTTGAAGGACCAGCCTCTATATTTTCGCCTCTATACAGTTCAAATGCATATTTTCTTATATAAAACTAAATAAAAAGTAATATCGGAGAAAAATGAACCGACAAGATCAGAAAATAATTAATCATTCATTCGCAATGCACAAACAACTGCAAGGGAGTTCAATGTTTACGCTTTTAGTATTACTCCCTTCGCAAAATTTACTTCTCTCTAACTCGACTCCATGTTGGCATCAAATAACTATTAACCATCGCACCGTCAAAAGCCTCCCGTCCAATCATTAAACCATTTTCAAACGTTACCTCGCACGATATAACGCTGAAATCGATCAGAGTTTATGCGCTTCACATACTTACATATTCACATTCTCATACATTCAAAACATCATCCACCTTTCGCACATCATCTAATAATGATGATGCCGATGATGTGTTTACGCAAAGCGCTCCGTAACGTCTCGGTATTGGCGTGAAAAGTGGCCAAATGGCTCATAAATGTGCATTTTCGTGCGTGTTTATATTTTCGCTCTTATGCGCCGCTCACATCTTCATAATTAATATTCGACATGTTTGCACGCTCTACGCGCATAGCCTATACCTGCCACCGCGAATCATAATATCTGGTTGGAAACGGGAGCAAATAGCGTAATTTGTTCGCAATTTACGTTCTCGACGTTAATTTATTGCTCTTTTGCAGTTTATACTTTACTCTTTTTTTTTCCTAGCACTTTTTATATTGGAAAACTGCTAGTTGGATTTATTCAGATTCTATTCAGTATAAATACAAATTTTTAGAGTTGGAGAGCTTTTGATTTACGATTCCTAGGGAAGTTTAAAAACATTTTCTTTGATCCTAGCAAAATAGAAAATGAATTTTGTCAGAAGATAAAGTTTTTCAAATTCTTCGCGAATGAAATACTTCGGTTCACAGGACCATGTAGATAGTTCCAGTTCGAAGGACCATGTAGATAGTTCCAGTTCGAAGGACCATGTAGATAGTTCCTGTTGGAAGGACCATGTAGGAAGAAAGCCATTATTCGAAGGATCATGAAGTTAAAAATGTAGAAATTCGAAGAACTATGTAGAAGAAACCAGTTCGTATAAAGGGTCGTGTAAAACGAACTGGTTGATGGATCATGTTGACAGCATGGATTCGAAGGACCGTGTGGAAATATGTGCTTTATAACTAGTAACTTTTAGGAACATGTTAACTTTCAAAGCATGAAAGGAAGCAATCTCAACCGATGTGTTTAAACATTCTTGACAGCATACATAAGTCGTTTAAACACATCATTAAACACACTTGTGTTTTCGCCCTTTTTAGCAAAAGTAAGTTGTTTAACCTCGGGAATTCTCGGTTTTCTGTTATATTTTAGTGAAACCTACCCAAACTTTTTTGAAATAATATGCTAACTTTCTAATCAGGAATGATATAAATCTCCCGATGTGTTTAAACATACTTGGGAGGGGACATAAGTCGTTTAAGCGTGTGTAAACAAGTTTTTCCCTAATATTTCAGCGAAACTTGGTAAACATCAATGATAATTGTGTTTACTTTCGAAAATGTCATTTTCCAAATGTGTTTAAACACGTTTTTATAGTATTTAAAAGAGAGCTCTGTGCATCTGCTGTATTTCAAACAGTTACCTTCAGTTTAATAATTAATATATCTTTATTCACCTCTATCGATAATTATTTTATGGTTCACTCACTCCTCGTTGCTGTTGGATAAAATGCCATAGAAAACCCCATAATACTTTTACTTAAAAACCGATTTTCAACTGCAGAACTTCGTAAAACCCAAGTTTTAGAACTTTGGGTCGTTCTATAACAACGAAAAAACGTTATATATTCTCGCGAAGCATGAACACATAAAGTTCCAGATGTCAGCCCCGTTATCGGCTCGTTATCTCCGATCGAGATGTCCTCTCCAGCAGGCGGCAGGAAGTTAACACCCTACTGACGCCAGGATGCTAATCCATCATTTTTATACCGCCTCCGTGCCTTGCCTAGGTTCGTGCCAAACGACGAACAAAAGACATGACACGCTGGCATAGATACGAACGCTCCCTACGTTCCTGCTGCCTATGTTCCTGCATGCTTGTCGGAATGAGGCGACTTGTCGAAGGATTTTTCAATAATCCATCGCGTTGCATTCACGTCACGCGCTTTTGCGATCCTTGACGATTCCGTTTATGCCTCAGCAAGCAATATATCGAATGAATGCCTCGGGAGTATTAAAATTGTCTATTCACAGCCATTGTGAGGGATTGTGTATGCCCTGCTGAAGACATTTATTAATTGCGACATTGTAGAGGCAGCTCATGTCTTTGTGCTAACTTTGTTGCAAATGGAAGTTGCTACGTTCGACTTTGACCTTCACTGGGTAAATTCCCTTTGAACAATCTATGAATCATCAATCAAAAGTTGGCCCACCTACTGCAATGTTTGAAACATGTTAAACTGACGAAAAAATTTAATTAACGTTACAACACGATCGGCTCCTCATTTAATTGAGATGAATTGCTCGTTTTGGGGCCATTAGAGTAATTAATTTCATGTGTATTCGTTTAATTATGTGTTTAATTACACCTAACAGTGAAAGATTGAACACTTAGCGAAACGATTTTCAAAGAAATTATGGCCAAAAAACAAAAACTAACAATTGAATTTTTTTAATATTGCAAAAACCAGATCGTTATATAAACAATTTCATGAAATGATTTGAAGTACGTAGGTTGAGTGGTTTTCGACATATTTAAGTTTCGATGTGGTTAAACGCACATTTTTAGAGAAAGTCGTTTAAGTTCTTTAAAAAAACCTTTTTTTTTTAGCATATTTTAGTGAAACTTGCCTAAACTTTTAAGAATAATATCTAAACTTTCGAATCATGAAAGATAGGTAACTCCCGATGTGTTTAAACACACCAGGGCAGGATAAATAAGTCGTTTTAACACGTCTGAAGATGTTTTTTTTTCATATATTTCAGTGAAACGTGGCAAACATAGGAAAACATATTAACTGACGAAGATATCATCCTACAAATGTGTTTAAACACACTTTTCGGATTGGATTAAGAGGACTTAATCAGCAGGGAAACATTGAACTCTTAGCGAAACGATTTTCAAAGAAATTTGTTTTTATTATGCCCAAAAATCAAAAACTGAGAATAGAAATTAAAAAAATTATGACAACAACTAGATAATTATCTAGACAATCCCTGCAAGTGATTTCAAGTTCATCGGTTGAGTGGTTATCGAGATATTTAGGTTAACACTATGACAAAGTTTTGAGAAAAATGCGTTTGAAAATTATGTGTTAAACACATTTTCCCGTGATAATTTTGTTAACTTGCTCAATATTTAAGAAAATTCATGTTCACTTTCGAATCATTGATAACGGTCACTTATAGTATCTCCCGATGTTTTTAAACACACTTTTTTAAGAAGATAAGTCGTTTATACACGTCAAAAGGTGTTTTTCGGTTATTCTATAATGGAATATGCCCATACCTTTAGAAATTAATTTTTAAATCACGAATACGGAATTCTCCCGATGTGTTTAAACATATTTGTTGAGGAAATAAGCTCTTTGAACACGCCCAAACACGTGTTTTCTGTTATAATTTAACGAAACTTGTAGAAAATATCATTTTTAGCGAATATAACTCGATTAAACACACGATAACGTAGCTTTCTGTTATATTTTCATCAAACATGCTCAAATGGTGATTTCTCGATGTGTTTAAACACATTTCTTTGTGAAAATAAGCCATTTCACACCAGTCAAAAGAGTATTTTCGCATAAACTTTAGGGAAACATGCTCAAACGTTTAGAAATTATGTAGTAACTTTCAAATCACGATGATGGCGATCTCCCAATGTGTTTTACCCACTTCTAAGGAGAAATGAGTCATTTAAACACGACTAAACACGTTTTCTTAAAGTTAGTTATAATTTTATGATTTTTAGGTTTTCAAAAATATTCACGGTTCTTTTCCAACGATTGCATAAATTACTACACTGCCCGTATTATTGCAAAACTGCACGCAGTAAATCGACAAACACACTATGTGATAAAATGATTGAAATAAACATCGTAGACTATGCCCTAAACGCAACCCATTGCAATATATGGCAGTGGGAGCAGTTGCGACGAATAAAAATATAAGCGTGGGATGTTGATTATGGCAAAATGTGATGGCGCACACAAGAAACACGTTGAATAACGCACGCGAATTCCGCTGTCACAGCGCAAACGACGACGACTAACACTGTGTGTTGTTGTTGCTCGCAGTGCGATGGCACGATTTGTACAATATGCGCGGCGCGCTGCGGTGAAGAGGATTTCTCGTCGAGGGAGTTGACGCAGACAACAGCCCATTCCGACTTTGCCCATTCATCCGGTCCGCATACTCGTGCGCATACCATCATGAATTAGAAATTGCAATTAAAGCACTCCAAACGCGAATACAACACATTCGAAAAAGGATTTCATGTAAATATATTTGTACTTTTGCAGTGTGTTTAATTATATTAAAAAATATACTAGGGGTAATAATAAGGATGTCCCCGAAGTGTTCAAACACACTTTTTGGAGAAAAAACAGTAATTTAAACACATCGAAACATGTTTGACACTTAAGGAACTTCATATTCACTTTCGAATCGCAAGAGTAATCATAGAAAAAGATTTCCCGATGTGTTTAAACACACTTGCCAATGAAAATAAGTCATTTAAACACGTCCAAACACGTTTTTTGTGTTATAAATAAACAAAACTTGACCGAAATGATACAAATTGCATAAACAAGTTTGGAATTATTACATTAAAAAGGCGTATTTCCAAAGTGTTTAAACACATTAATTAGCGAAGGCAAATCATTTAAACATGTCCAAACACGTTTTAAATATGTTTTAAAAAATCTAAACACATTTTTTATTATATTTTCGCAAAGCATAAACTACATTTCATTTCACTTTCATAGATCGCTCTGCCGATGTATTTAAACCCATTCAGTAGCGGGAATGTCATTTAAACACATCCAAACACTTTTTCTCTTATAAGCTGACGAAGCATATCCATAATATCATAATTTCACTTTTTATAGTAAAAATGTGTTTTAAACACATCTAAACACATTTTTCAAATATATTATTAGAGTTCTGCCGATGTCTTTAAACACACTCGGTAGCGGGCAGATGCCTTTTAAACACGCCGAAACACATTTTTGTCACTTGGTAACTTATTTTTTCTCTTATAATTAAATGAAACATGACCAAAGTATCACAACTTGCATGATAGCGTACGAATCATTATAAAAGAGATCTCCCTATGTGTTTATACACACGTGTTGGCGAAAATAAGCCAATTAAAAACCTCCAAACGGTTTTTTATCTCTTATAATTTTACGAACGTTAACCAAAACATCACGAATTGTATAATAACTTAGAAAAATATATAAAAAATATATCAAATGTATAATGGGTTATAAGTCTGTAGTACATTGGGAGAAAAACTCGTAGACGACTTAAGCTGTCCGCAAAAGCCAGAGTCGGTATAAAACTCCCTAAAGACTCATGTTGATAGCTGCCAAGGAACTGGCAATGAAAGAAAAAAAACGTGATATTACTTGTTTCGCGAAAAAGGACCGTTAAGCTGCTTGCTCACATTACTCATCGTTACACTCCACAAAAACCGCTAGGTAACTTTTAATCCCTTTTCCCATTTTCCTGAGGTCGTCCTTTTCCGTTTTTTCCCAGAGTCTGCGGGTTTTGTTGGTTTTGCATTTTGTAACCGTGTATAAGAAATATAGATGTATAGAAGGATCACTTCTGTGATAAAAAAAGGGGAAAAACATTTCGAGAATAAGCAAAATGTTAATACATTTCTTGCCAAAGCACTGAGTAGGCTTATAGCCTAGTGTGTTGCAACGCATCGGGAGGAATATTATATTTGATGATTCGAATGTTAACTTGCCATTTCTGATATTTTCTGATATTTAGTTTTGTTAAAATGAAAGAAAAAAGCTTTGAGGTGTGTTTATGTTGTTTATTAATAAACACGTTTAAACACATCGGGAGCGAGCCATCTTTTAAAGTTTGTAATTTTTCAGACAGTTTGGCCAAGTCTCCCTGAAATACATGAGGAAATCATGTTGATGTGTTTAAACGGCCTATTTTTGCTGAAAATCACATTTAAACACATCGGGAACATGTAATAGCTAATAAGTCGAGACCTAACATACAATGTTTGGACATTTTTTCATCTTGCCCATTCATTTATAATATGTGTTTGCAATTTTTCCACGAAATTGGTTCAAGAAACGACGCCATTGCCTGATAGTAAAAAAAGTAAGCATTTTAGAGGTAATAAATTTCCTTTCTGCGCCTCTTCACTTTACACTCTTAACACTATTTTGCGTTTGGAAGTATCCCGTGAGACAAGAGACAAGAAAAAAAAAACACTCACAGACGCCTCCTCTCTACGCTTCGGGAAATTTATGACATAAAAAGCATCAATGTGAGCAGGCACGTTGCGGAAAATACACGTTAATACCTTCATTACGGAATGGCCTTTAGAAGAATTACCCCGCTGCATGGCATCAGCGTGTAGATACTCATTAAAAACTTGTGTACTTTCTGAAACTAAAGCAATTATTTCTATTTTCGTGGTCAAAGGTAAATATAATTTTACAAACTGATGCTTAGCAAACGTTATTTTGTACATGTTATACCAATTTTCAAATTTGTTGTATCTAAACACGTGTCTTTATTATATTTCATTGTAACTTGGGCCCAAAAATTTCAAAATTACATGATATTTTTCGAAATATTAACAATAATTTCCAGATATGTCAGAAATCATATGAAAATTTATAAACAATAAAAGATAACTGGTCATAATGTGTTTAAACATACTTTTTTTCGAGAAAATAAGTAGTTAAAACATACTTTTCTCTTATATGTTAGCAAAATTTGACCATAATGTTAGAACTTATATGTTAACTTTCGAATTAATAAATAAAATCTGCTCCCAATGTGTTTAAACATGTATTTCAGTAAATGTAAGTCTATAAATTGACTTTAAAAGGTTATGACTCCTACATTTTAGCCAAACTTGCTCAAAAAGTCGGAAATAACATTCTCACCTTGGGATCAATAACATAGTGTTGTTCCGATGTGTTTAAACACATGTTTTAGAGAACATCTACATTTTAAATACTCTAAATACGATTTTCCCTTAATATTATCTTTTTCTCTTAATATTTTACAGGTACTTCTACTTGCTCAATATTTCAGATAATTGCATGCAAAATAAAACCTGCCCCCGATGTGTTTAAACATATATTTGAGTAAATATATGTCTATAAATTGATTTTAAAATGTTTTTCTTATATTTTAGCGAAACTTGCTCAAAAATTCAGAAATAACATTCTCAGCTTCGAACCAATAAAGTTTGTGTTTAAACACATTTTTAGAGAAAATACGTAATTTAAAGATTCTGAACACCTTTTCTCTTAATATTTTGCTTCAACCTGCGCAAAATTTCAGAAAATCGCATGCCAACTTTCCCCCAGCGTGTTTAGCAGGTACTTGTGTTCACATGAACATAATTCCACCTAAAAATATTGCAAACATTGGGGAATTCACGATATAAACTTAATTTTCTACAGTAGAGAAACTCTTAAAACTACTTTGCGAAACTTTAGCAATTATTTCTTACTTTTTTTTCGTCCTGAAAATATAATTTGCAACATAACACCCCAGGAGGGAAATTCCTTGCACGTTTGGAACAGTTTTATGTCGATTTCTTGCAAGTCGGACAAGAACATGGGATAAATCAAACTTTTTTTTCGATGTTGGCCACTCGTAGGCCGTTTGTGTGTGACTGTGTGTAAGTATGTGTGTAAGTGTGTGTATAGGTGTGTGCATGTGTGTGTATGTGTGTGTATAGGTGTGTGCATGTGTGTATAGGTGTGTGCATGTGTGTGTATAGGTGTGTGCATGTTTGTTTGTGTGTATGTTTAGCGGCCAGAGAATCACTTGCTCGCATCCATCCATCCTCCCCGCATCCAGCGCTAGTGACCAGGGACGTGAAAAACGCCCGACAAATGCAACGAGTTGAACGTACGCCAACAATGCCCAAGTTTGAAGTCGCAACACGACAACGGCAACGATGCGCATTGTTCAAGTAAACACGCTGAGACACGCCGAAGAGAGCCACAAAGCAATAAGAGACCAGTGAGCTGAAGAGCAGTGAATACTTCTACTAGAAGTTTCGGCAAGTCTAGAAGTATATAAGACACTGGTGCAAAAGGACGTTGCCTGCGAAGATAGAGTGCTTGCGGGGGCGGGGAGGGAAGGTAGAAAGTGAGGAGGTAGGTATGACATAGATAACGCAAAAGGAGACTTGGCAGCTCATCAACCAACTCTGTTACTACATCCCACGCGAACATAGTGGAGGAAAACCCTGCGCGGAAAATGGGCGTGTCGACCTGCAAAGCTGCTTAAAAGCTACACTTTTCCCGATGAGTTTAAACGAGTTTTTAGGCAAAAAGAAATCGGTTTAACTCATCTAAATACGTTTATTCTCTTACATTTGAGCGACAATTGCTTAAAATATAAGAAATGTCATGCTTCATTTCAAATTGATGGGTAAAGCGTGCTCGCGATGTGTTTAAATCTGCTTTTTTCCATAGATACAAATCGTACAAACACTTCCAAGAACTTTTTCACAAAGAATAAATCGTTTAAACACATCTAAACACCAAGATGTCGGAACTTTTATGCCACCTTCGAATAAGTAGATAAGACGTATTCTCGTTGTGTTTAAACGTGTTTTCGAGAAAAATAAGACTTTTAAACACACCTAAAACCGTTTATCCTCTTACATTTTAATTAAACGTGTTCAAAATGTCAGAAATTGCATGCTTTTGGTGGGTTTAAATGTGTTTCAGTAAAAGTAAATAGTACAAACACTTCTAAGAACGTTTCCACTAAGAATAAGTCGTTTAAACATATCTAAATACGTCTTGTTTTTCGTATGTTTTAAGGAGACTTGTCAAAAATCTCAGAAATTGCATGTCACTTTCGAATGACTAGCTAGATAAATCCGGTTCCCATTGTGTTTAATCGTGATTTTAGCAACAATAAGTCGTTTAAACACATCAAATCACATTTCTTATCTCGTATAGTTTAGTGAAACTAGACCAAGATGTCGGAAATGGTATGCCTCCTTCGAATAAGTAGATAAAGCGTGTTCGCAATGTTTTTAAACGTGTTTCTCGGTAAAAATAAGTCGTTTAAACACACCTAAAACCGATTATTCTCTTACATTTTCGTTAAACTTGTTCAATCTGTCAGAAATTGCAAGCTACATTTCGAATTGCATGCTCTTGGTGTGTATAAACGTGTTTTTCGACAAATATCAGTCGTTTAAACGTTCATTCTCTTACATTTTAGTTAAACGTGTTCAAAATGTCAGAAATTGAAGCTACATTTCGAATTGCATGCTCTTGGTGTGTTTAAACATGTTTTTCAGTAAAAATACATCATTCAAACACTTTTAATCCTCCGATGTGTTTAGACATATTCGTGCCAAAAATATTCCCTTTAAACACATCTGAACACAATCCTAACCTACTTCTCCTCGTAGTACCAACTGTCCCCGCTAGATGGCAAACAGAAACTACCGTTTAAAACGAACAAAGTTGTGATTTTCGTTGCAAATTTCACAGAAATATCATCTATAAACACTGATACGTCATTAATAGACCTGTTAAGAGGATGACGAATAATCGAGGTATAACTATAAAGTTTTATTCATTTCTGTAATTTAAACTCCCATCAAACACATTGAAATTCAAGACGGATATTTGCAGTTTCACTGAATTCATCTGAATAATTTAGTAGTAAATAACGTATAATGTGAAAGATACTTTTCTATTTCATTTTCCCAACTGTTGCGAAACATTTCCATCCTTTCCCTAATAGGCTTTTCCTCCTATTATACTTGAAACTGTATCCGACATTCATTAATCATCCTCGGAAGAGAAGAAAACTTCCGATTATCTCTCGTTCGTTAAAGGTCAAAAGAAGAATGCTTGCTGCTTCCTTTCAAGCATTTGGTTACGCTTGTCTTGCTACTGACACTGACATCACCACCTCCTCCCTAACTGCTCCTGCTCCGTCTTTCAGTTGACCTTTTCGGGTGTTCTTTGCCCGAGTTTTTCCCCCGTTTTCCAGCAGACTTTATCTCAGATTAATCGCAGATGCAATCGTGCGAAATGCGGTGGGAAACCACAGTACGCTAAACGATTCTTAAGCGTGATGAAATCGCCCTTCTGTTGTCCCAATTCTCATTCTTTCATTGCAAACGAAGTAGAAAGTAAAGATAGATAGATAGAGAGAGAGAGAAAGAGAGAGAGAAAGGGAGACATGGGATGAATACAAATTGAGTCTCTTGTTTGTTCAAGTCCATGTCTTCCCTTGAAACGAGTATATCTGCTCCCGATTAAAAAGGTTTTAATTAATCCGAATTAATCCGAAGGAACCAAAGTGTCAGAAATTGAAGGCTATCTTTCGAATTATTAGATATGGCCCGCTCCCGATGTGTCCAAATGTGTTTTTGATCAAAGTTAACTCGCAAAGTTAACTCAAAGTTGACCGAAAGACATTTTTCTTATATATTTTAAGGAAACTTGCCCAATATGTGACAAATTGCAGGTTAATCTTGGAATTATTAGATATAGCGAACTCCCGATTTGTTTAAACGTGTTTTTTAGTACAACTAAGTCGTTTATACACATCTGAAAACGGGTTTCTCTTATATTTTAGTGAAATTCCTCCCAGATTTCAAAACTTGCATGCTGCCTTTCAAATACTATAAGATAGCATTATCCCGATGTGTTTAAACGTGTCCTTTAGTAAACATACGTTGTTTAAACACATCTAAAAACTTTTTTGTCTATTAAATTTTAGCAAAACATGCTCAGATTGTAATTTCTTTAGCGAAACTTGCCCAAAATGTCAAAAATTACATGTTATTCATCAAAGTATTACTTAAAACATATTCCCGGAGTGTTCAAATGTGTTGCTCAGCATAAATAAGCCGTTTAAACACATCCTAAAACCCTTTCTCCCTTAAATTTTAGCCAAATTTGCTCAAATTTTCAATAATTATCTAAAAAAATATCGAATTTCCAGAAATAACGCCGTCCCCCATGTTTAAAACCATTCTTTATTAACAAAACTAAGTTCTTGCGTCTATTTTTCATCACCATTTATCTTTCATTTCCAGCATGTAGGTGATTTTTCAACCTGAATTCCATTGACTGTCTGTAGTTTCACTGCCCGGCGCCTCCACCATCGACTTTCTGAGCTTCGCTGTGATTTTATGGTATTATCGTGACCCAATGGTAAACTCAGTTGTATCAGGCACTTTGTCACGAATTTTATTTTACTTTTTCGCCGCTGCGACACTGTGTTACTACGACACCGGCTGCCGATGTCGATTGTTCGACTGTCGGTGGTTTCCTCTTTGCTTGCTTTGCTTTCGTCGTTTTGAATCGTCTGTGTTTCCCTGCTGAACTTTCAACTGTGGTATTTTATTTATATATCTTTACTAGTCTCTGGTATTTTTGTGTTGTTGACTAAGTGAAATAATATTTGCAGACATAAAGGTATGAATATTCTTTGCAATATCTTGTTTCCATTCATAAATTGGGATTTTCGATGAATTTTCGCTGATTTTGCTATTTATTTACAATATTCACAATGGACTTATATTTTTTTTGGTTTCTATAAATTCCGGATTGTGCTCACAAAATTACTTTTTCACGGCGCTATCGCTTCTAACTTTTTCATGACGTTAAAGGAACGAAATATTTTATTTCATTTGTGATTCTTGGAATCTTTTTTCTTGAATAATGCAGAGTATATAAACTATTCTATATATAAACGTAAGTTTAGTGAAAATGATTGGTTTTATAACGATATCCATTTTTCCTCCTGATTTTGCTTCCATTAATTATTCTAACCTTACAAGAGGCTGGAATGAGTTATTATTCAAATGTAATAGGCAATCTAAGAATAGACAATATTATCAATAGAACTATCGAAAAACACATTTAAAAAACACAAATAAATAAAAAACATCGCCCATCTCCGCTAACCACGTAGGAATACGGGGTTTGATTCCCCGAGGTGGGCAATCCACCGGGTGAATATTATTCACCCACAATCTACCCCAAACACTTACAACACTAAAACATTCAACACCCAACATTCTACCCTCAGCATTCAACACACAACTACTACACAACAACTACTACACTACAAAAAACAACACAAATTGTAAACATACAAATATATATGTACACGGCGGAAAAACCTTATTTATTTATTCAACAACCTTTTTTCTACCACATAGTGGTGTAAGGGAATAGTAACTTTCACCCGGCCCAATCCGGTCTCGCTACTGATGGTACTTGCTCTGAACTTTTTGTGCATATGAGTTTTTTTCCGGGGACCGTTGCAAGCGAATCGCCCAACCTTCATTCGCGTTTTTACCGCGAAATCAGGAGTTCACGGACGGCGCCGCGGCCACTTGTTGAGTGGGGAGACTAAGTGGCCACCCATCCAACGCCTAGCTACGTCCGACGTTGCTTAACTGCAGTGATCTAACGAGCTCCACAACGCGGCAAGTCGCCGCTCTTAGGGTTGATAGCCATTAAAATATATACATTTTTTTTTTAAACATCGCACCAGAAAATCATGCAGGGGAGGAGCAATGTTCATAAAGTTGCCTAGATTTTTCATCGTTTGAGAGATTAATATATTACGCTTTCTTCTTTCCGCCATAAATAATGAATATTACCATAAAAAATGATAAAGTTAAAATTGGAATTATTGATGAAAATTGTTTTTTTTAGTTCTAGCTCAAATTACTCAATGAAATACATATACATCTGCTAATATTATTACATCATTAGAACGCTAATTAAATATGCTTTCATATGATATTTTACTTTATTTGTTATTTAAACAAGAAAAGAAGTTACGAGGCATTAAAGAAAGTACTCTCTGAAAAAGTTTGTAAACCGTTAAGCGATTTTTTTTCCAGAAAATAATCGAAAATGTACCAAATAAATCAATACATCAATTTGATTCAGGTTTTAACAAAGTAGAATTTATGCTACATTACATATAATTAATTAGTTGCTGTCAGATGCACTGCTAAATTCTTATTGCTATGGATTTTCACTTGATTTGAAGAGAAAATTTGGATATCCTAATGATAACTAAAGATAATTAGATTAAACGTAATCTATGTGAAACTCAAACGAAATAGAAAGGAATATATCTGCTTAATGAGATTTTACAACCATCTTGAAAATTGCGGACCATTCCAAGTCTGCTCTCGTGTCTTACAATCTGCCTGTAAGACACGAGACGTTCATTAATTGATGTCGTTTTCCTAGTTTTTCTACAGTAAGTTAAGAAATGCCTACAAAATCTCATCAGTTTTCTGCCAATAAATTTTATCACTTTTTCAAATAGAAATCAATAAAAAAAAGCTAGACATTCTTTTGAACAAGTCTTAAACACTTAATTAAGACAGTATACATCAGAAGTGTCCTTAATCTCATCTGTAGATGTTTTGAAAGTGATTTTCCTAATTTCAAAGTCACTTCATCTCTATACGAATAAAGTCGTTTTGAGATGAAAGAGTGTTGCACATTCTGTGGATTTTCTTTGTGCCTTTGATGAAAGTCCAGTAATGGACCGGACCACATTTCCACATGACCATCTCGCCCTCTTACAATCAGTCGAAAAGAGCGAAAGAGCAGAATTGCTCAATAAAACTGTCTGGTTTTCTCTAATTGCTTTCGTTCGTCTTCTTTCAAGAGCGAGAGTGTCGTCCTAAGTAGGAATGCGAGAAAATCGGCTCCAACCAAACTGCCCGAGGGCAATGATGGCACGTCTACAAAGTTATAAAACTTTCCTATATCCACCCACGCTCTTTATACCGCCGCCCCACCCCTCCATCCCCCTCTACCCCCAACGCCCTACGATGACGATATCCGAATGACCAGCGCATTACCCAAGAAGGTATGTTGTATTTTAAGAACATCTGCAACACTTTCATTCGCCGTAACAATTAATTGCCATCCGAAATTTACTCGTGCAATTTGTAATAAATACCATTTGAAAATTACACAAATCATAAAGAAAATACCTTAAAATATGGGGAAATTAATAAGGAAATTTGTTAACATTAGTTTGGAGAAGTTTTCTCTAGACAAAAAGCGAAATTTCATGTCAACTATTATTATTATTAATTAGGTATACCATTACTTTTTAAAATTTTGGTTATAACCACACACACACACACACACACACACACACACACACACACACACACACACACACACAACGCAGTCGATTTGAATGATTTCCACCGACGTCAACAAACGAAATCTGTTTATAACTGTTGAATACTTCTGATATTAAAATCACATGTTCACACGCACTTGTGCAAACGCTAGAAGTACTCAACTCATAATACGCGAATTTTCTTTGATTCGTCAAAGTCAGTGAAAAGTCAACAAGCTTTTTTTTTGAGCTTTTGAAACCAGTTTATTTTTTGCCGCTTCCGTCGCGTTTGCGTTTGAGCACATGACGAGCTCAAGTTGTACGTACAACATTGTACAATGGGTCGTTTCAGTCGAGTGGCATTCGAGTTGACAAGATGAGGAGCATCAAGAGGTACTATTATTGCACGTAATGTAAGTATCATCATCAGTCGTACGTACTAACACGCACATGTCGACAATCAAAAGCTGTTACGTTTATTTTAAAAATATTATTAAACTTCACGTTTGTGTTAACGACATGCATTATGAAGGTATATTTGGATACCATATAGACAACCTTTATTGGCACATTACTTCCCTCCTCCCCCTTCCATTACATACATTCATTAGAATAAATAACCAGTAAAACTTAACATACTAAATACTATCAAACAAAAATTGATTAAATAAATATCATTTCAACAAAAAATAATCAAAATATCACAAAGTGTATTTTGTTTCAGACTTGCAACACAAGTTATGTTTCGAAAATTTTACGATATTTCATTGCCACTGGTGCTTACCATAACACTGATAGGACCATATTGTTTTAGTCACTTTGTGGGCTTATTTGCAACAAGTGAATGCTGTTCTGATGAATGCATAAAATGAAAGTACAGCTCTTCCTTAAAAATACTACAAGTGTTACGCGGTAGTCGCGGTTTCCAAAAACATTAATTTACTTCCCGTTAATTGCCCGGCAATGAACTTAATAAAAGATCCAGTTAAGTCTGGAACTGGATCTTTTGTTAGGTTCCTTGAGTTCTCGCAACACAAGTTTTAATCAAAGCTCACCTCAGAAGTTCAAAATACACGAAGTAACGACGAAGCACAACGATTTTATTAAAACGATACAACGAACACACAAATGCAAGAGCAAAATTTACTTGTGTTTTACTCAGCAGAGGAAAAAATAGGCAGAATCCGGCGCGTACCACGTTTCCAATGGTGGCGCAGCGCCCCCTCCCCATGACCCCAGGGCACACACAACGTCATCACGCAACAGTGCATACAGATTTAAGTTACCGGGCGCTGCAAATTTCGAGCATCCTAGGCAACCAACTCAACAACAAGCTTGCTTAATTTTAACCTTTATAAAATGCAGAACATAAATAGCTCTTTTTGACTACACACCTTTTATAACGGAAGGAGAGCAAGGCGACCATAGTGAAGAACGACTTTTGCACGCCTATCACGATGAAATTCGTTCAGAATGAACACGCGCACCCCACGTTTGCAGCCATGAGGTATTATGAACACATTACCTTACAGCCATGCCTAGAATAACGCGTTTTTAAACACATAGAAAGATTTTATGTATGTAAGAAACACTTTCTGATCACACCTTGTACTTGACGAATGAAACTCATGCCTAAAATTATGTAGAAGACTTTATACATTTTTGTTTATCAAATATTAAAACATAATATTTAGATTGATTGGCAGTTAAATATTGGCGTACATACAGAACAGGAAAGTAAAGAACAGGAGGGACCCATACAAAGCGTACATTTTACTCTGTACTTTACTAGGCACTTTACCGTTATCAGATGAATACGTTCTTTTGTATTTTTAAGGAGCACGCAAGGGAGAAAAATTCAGTTCATTTAGCTTTCGATAAAAATAAAAAGTAAACGTAAAGTAAAGATAAGCGGCCTCGAGCATCCGTTCCCGGAAATACAACGTTAAATCGTAAAATTTATAACAGAGGGCGTTTTCTCAGTTAACAGCGCCACCTTGTAATAAAAGAAAGTTTCTTTCGGAAACTTTAAAGTACAAAATATCTTTATATGGGCAATAAAATGTTTAAACTGTAAAAATATTTGATAAAAGCATCTTTTTCAAAACAAGTGTGTGAAAGTATATGTGTGTTTTTTCATGTGTATATGTGTGTTCATGTGTGTGTATGTGTGTGTTCATGTGCATGTGCGTGTTCATGTGTATGTGTGTGTTCATGTGTATATGTATGCATGTGCGTGTGTGTTCATGTGTTTGTGTGTGTATTCATCTCCCCCCGTGCGTGTATGTGTGTGTGCGCATATGTATGTGTGTGTGCATATGTATATGTGAGTGTTCATATGTATGTGTGAGTGCGTGTTCATGTGTATATGTGTGTATGTTCAAGTGTATATGTGTGTTTATGTGTATGTGTGTGTTTGTGTATGTGTGTGTTCATGTGTACGTGTGTGTTCATGTGTATGTGTGTGAGATTGTGTGTGTGAGATATTGTGTGTGTGTGTGTGTGATATTGTGTGTGATTGTGTGTGTGTGTGTGTGAGTGTGTGTGTGTGTGTGTGTGTGTGTGTGTGTGTGTGTGTGTGTGTGTGTGTGTGTGTGTGTGTGTGT
>JAODAC010029419.1:2004-15388 GCA_027575185.1 Mimaenictus wilsoni
ATGGCTTCGTCCACCCTGATATCCGCAAATCGGAACGCGAGATAGATTTTTTTGGAAATTTGTATCACCGATTAATCGCAATATGATATAAAAGCACTGCTCATTCAGAACTATTCCTTCCTGGAGGGAGTATCATTAGAAAAATTTGTAGCTTTCTGATGGTTCTCCCTTTACGTATATGGGAAATGACTGATAAAACTGGTTGTCACTTTTGATATATTGTGGGGAATCATCTATAAGCAACGAGAGTTCTTCCTAAAAAAGTCGTCAGGACATAATAAACGAGTCACAATGGTGCAGTAAGTATTCGCCACAGTTTAATGATTAAACGAATCCTTTAAAGAAATTTTCTTGATATTACTGAACAGGTATATTTGGTATTATGTACAGAAACAATTGCATAATTCCATGTTGGTCATCATAGCTGGAATTTAGGTACTAGTTAGTTAAAATCAAGCACGGCAATTGAGATGTGATACAACCAAAAACGTTCCAGACCATTATTGTGAGGAAACTAGCATGTTACCAGTTATCTCCGTCGTATATTTATTACTACATTCGCTAAATTCGCACACACGAATAGGCCTCGGTCCACCCCGATACCCGCGAAACGGGACGCGACGTAGAAAACAAGGAAAACAACAAGAAGCACTTTAAGACGTTCTGCACGTTTACGACTTCCCATTTCGAGTGCTCGCCGCGCACCTAGTCTACTTTTTCGCGCTGTGCCGTGCGGCGTTATTGTCATTTTATTGTGGCAGTAGATTACGAGATTAGCACTACTTATTTGTCGGCGTTGCACTCGACGACCTGCGCTAAGATACTATTGCAGCGCCATATTAGGCGCACTGAAGTTGCGACTTAATCCAATTCCACGGAATGGACGCGCTCCGTGTTCACATATTACGGGCGCACTTAATTGCGACCGGATGCTGGAGGCAACAGAACAAGCGTGAAATTCGGTTACCACCAGGAAGCATGTCAAAAGGCGTGGATGTTTCCGGGTTACTACGTAGACTACTTCAACAAAGCTGTTTTATCTCATTAAATATATAGAATAGATCGTCAGATTGCTCTGACTGAGAACTCGTATTCAACTGTGGGGACATCCCACAGATGCTAAACGTCTGCAGGTTTAGGTGTGCTTAGATTCAAAAGTCTGTGGGGACCCCACTCAGGCTATTTGGAGAGGACTGGCAAAAACTGACAGGGGATATTAGTCCAGGGGGTCACGTTATTAACATATTACGGAAAATCGAAGACAACAATTGCACTGATATATAAAATTTCATAATGTACTCACCGTCGTCGTCCACTATCCATGTCGCGCGCGATTTATGCACCGCTTTATGACAAGAAAAGTGCATTCTGATTGCAAACAACTCACTGACAGCGCAAGATCATCATCAAGAACAACAGCATGCATGACGCGCAAATGACGCTTCAAATTTGACACACGTGCACTATGAATGCGACGACGATCTTCCTGTTTCACATGTCGTCACAGCGGCCGTCAAGCATCTTCGTCCTGTTTTTCTCGCAACGAGCGCACTTCAATCTGTTGAATAAGCGATCGCATTATTTAAACAAACACCCAACCGCATTAACGGACGTCGGCAAGGCAAGCATCTCTCAGATGCTACCCACCAACCAGCAATGCAATAAAACAAAATCGACGACTCTGCCACTTGCATTATGCGCCTGCATAATAAAGCAATGCCAGCACATAACAGCAAATAATAAACATGAAATAACTGCATATTTTCTCCAGGCCCTTTTTTTCGCCAAATGATGACTGGTTCCAGGCGAATGATTAATTTGATTATAATTATAATTATATGCGTGGCACATAATGAAACTTTATTGTACGCGAGCGCGCGTGGTGCAAACCTGCGAAATCACTCCTGCCAACGTGGCCACGAATGCCGAAGAAATAGAAAGCCGTGGTAGGTAATTCCAGCGAGTCGCATTTTTTCCTGCAATGAAATAATGTAGCAAATGAAGCAAAACGAATGTGCAAATCAAATCACAACACGAATCTTGTAATTACGCATTGTTTTCAGCGGAAATTCCAACCTCATGTTAAACAAGAAAAGTAAAATTATTCTTTAATCTTATAATTAAAGTTACTTCCACGAAACGAAGCGCATAGCGAAAGTGTAGGAAAATAGCAAGTGTGAAGCTTCAGGATGATCTAAAATGGACGTCCTTGTTGTATGTTCTAACAATTGGTAAACATTTACTTTTGGAATGAATAATAAAACCGTAATTTTTTTAAGCAATTTTTAAAGTGCATATAACGCAGGAATGTAAAGAAAGAAAAGATACAATAAACTTGATTAGTGGAACTGCAGGAAATAGAATATTGTTTTAGAACTTATTCTATAAAACTGATTAAATTCAACGACACGTAGTGAAAGGTCTTCTACTGTTCAATGGAGAAGACGAGAATGGAGAACAATATTTCATAACGTGTATAGGGAAGCAGTAAGGAATTCCTTAGGCATTAGAAATTTATTAACAGCACGAAAAAAGAAGTAGTAGTAAGTAACCTTTATTGGCATTACATCGTACCTTTCATGATTCAATTGAACATTACACTTTAAAATGTAACTAAACATTAAACACACTTATTAAATTAAACGAAAACAATAGCAAAACCAACTTAATGAGAAAAAGAAAGAAAATACTACATTCCTTCTCGACACCGTCCTATGGGGTTGCCCCCTTCTTCTTCTCGCTCCGCCGTCTTCCTCAGCCACTGCTTTCTTTTCGTCAGGACCTTTAATGTTGTCTCCCCCCTGCCATTTTCTTTCAACTAACCTTGCACACTCTCTTCCCCGAATTCCTAACCTCCTGCGTTCATTCCCCTTCCAGCCCTATACATTCATTCGCCATATGGTCCCATGTATCCTGGCCCATTCCATAAAGTATACACCTGACATACCGTTCCCCCATCCATACTTTTCTTCGCCGCTCCTCAGACCACGAAAAAGGTATATTTGCCAATATTGAGATTAAATTAATCGGACCATTGGCAGGGAACTGAAGGGGGCTATTTGAGTTAAGAACATCAGGAAAAATAAATATGTGAATCATGGAACACTCATAAGTATCTGACCAAATACGCTGGAAAGTTCTAAGTCCTTGCAATGCAATAAAACTTCATTATACTAAGTCATCAGTTGGAAGAGGAAACAATATCCTAGGTATATTTACAGGTACTTTTCAAGATTCAGATCAATTTTTAGCACAAAACACCCCTGCTGACTGGGTTTCATAGTTGTCTCTGGGAAGAACCAGACACTTATTCGGACGGTGGATGCCATTGAAGATTCTAATCTTGCAAAACTTTCCAAAGCCTAGATCAATTGTTGATGACAGCATAGTCTTATTGGTTTCATAGTTGTATCTAACAGGAATAAAGGACTCATTCAGACACATTAAAATTGACTTTATAAATATTTGCTTCTAAGTTTCGTAAGATAATCCGGCAGATATCAGAGTAAGGTTTTTTGAAAATCGACCTTACAAAAAAAAAGTAACCCTGGCATACAATTCTGATACTTTCCAACCCCAGCATCAATTTCTGTCACACGTGTAGTCTGGTTGGTATTCTTATCCGTATCTGAAAAGAACCTAAGACTCTATCGTTCTAACGTTTTACGAAAACGTGCATTCAGTGTTTAATTACGGACGAATGGGAGGAGACTGAAGGTAGCTGTTAGAGTTAAGAACATCAGAAATATTAGTAGCAATAGTAAAGAGCAGTAGCAATAAACAGGAGTCTTTAAAAGACCTATTCAAAATCATATGAACAGATCTCAGGAAAAATTAATTAATATCTGACCCTACACACTATTCTCGGAGCAGAGTTTTCTGAACTGAATCCTATGTCCTTGTAATGCTATAAAACTTCTTTATAAGAGGCAAATGTATTATGTGCATGTAGAGTATATTTACCGATACTCTCTGGAAGGAACCCGAGACTCAATCAGACTCCCATCAGAACCCATCAGAAGGAATATTTTCTGTGAGGAACGCGAGATTCAAACAGGCTCATTAAAATTGGCTAATATTATAAACATTTGCTTCCAGACTTAGTCAAGAAGGAACTGTGGACACCAGAGTAATGTTATTGAAGACCTTGAAAAATGTTCCAAGGCCCAGACTTTTTGATGCAGGTATAGTCGTACTACTAGTTTCATAGTTGCGTGTTCAAACTTGCTAAATAAACATTTGTTTCAAAGCTTTAAAAAGATAAACCTCTGGATAACGGTGAACGGGTATTGAAAATAGACCTTCAAAACCTATTCGGAATCTAAAAAATTCCAGTTCTCAGAAAAGACTGATGGATATTGGAACTTTTCTAAACTCAATTTTAATTCGTTGTCATATAAAGGATAAAAATACACTGTCATCAGGCATCAAACGACAGGTGGGACTAGAAAAAAGTATCCTTAGTATACATTACAGATACTTCTCAAGCCCATGATCAATTTCTGTCACAAGGATAATCTGCTTGGTATTCTTAACCGTATCTGAAAATAACCTGGGACTCATGAAGATTCGTTAATTGGTTATACATCTAACAATAAGCTTTAGAAAAAAATGCTATGGATACGAAGTTATTGGGAATACTGACTTTACAACACCCTTCTACACCAGACAAGCTCCGTATTCTCAGGAAAAATTCATGAATACCAAACCTTTTTGATATTATTCTGGCGGAACCCCTTCTAAAACCACTTCTAATATCTTACAATATTGCAACATTTTATTATACCTAGGGAATAAGACATTCGTGTGACAGATATGAAATGTTGTGATATAGACTGATAGTAATTAAGTGATGGTACCGGTTGAATTCCAGATAATTAACCCATCTGAATCTAATTGAAATAAGCTTTTCGGACAGGGACGGGCGTTCGGCGGTTTTGTGTCAATGTAACACTTGGAGGAGCTCGTGCGCGGTCGGCGCATCGACCGCACACTTTGCGCAAGCCATGCACATGTAACCATTAATTAGCGCGCCAATAGCTCAAACAATTGCAGGAATATATAGCACGTAAAATGCGCAACTCGACTGCGCCGAACATGCGGAGCTCACACACTTGAACTTGTGGTGCGCGCGGTGGCCTTAGGTCTCTTTCACACCCAGCACGCAGTGATTCGCACCAGGAAAGAAAACATTTAAATAAATGGAGCCTCGCAAACCAAGGATGATGTGAATGACTCCTCCGCGACCACTTCAAAATTCTTCACCCCGTCAATACGATTGCTAGTCACCCAAATACATGAAAAGGCCGTTCATGCGAGAATGCAAAAAGAAGCTATCAGTTCGTTTTTGGACTAAATGGTATTTTGCTGATCTAACAAAATATTTAAAGAAATTGTTTTATGAGCTGTTGAAACCAGTTACTGGCTGGCGATGCGAGTGCGGTTTGTAATGGCCCTTACACGGGTCTACACTATATGATGTTTATACGAGCGTTTACACATTTTACACTATTATTATTTATTGCAAGAAAACCTAACGGCATCACGACAAGCAATGCGTACCAGTTAATAATCCGGAAACCTGCGTCGCGTAAAAGGACATTTAATTTTCGTGCATGTTAGAGCGGAGTGCAAATATTTATTAATTCACTTCCTAGTGAGACTGAATAATCGTCGGTTTTACAGCTTCGCTGCCGATGGCAGTGCACAGCGTACTTCGATAATTTTGATTTACAGGTAGAAATAAATGGTCGTTTATAATATATTATAATTAATGTCTAGTGGGTTCATTTGGAATTGTATAATTTTTATAAATGGGCCATGATGTCGCGGCAATTAGCCAGAGGTCCAGACTTCCAAATAAATTCGTTATCGGTCGGACTCTTGCCATCGTGATATCATGCGCCATTCGCGGTTAAGTGATTAGTAGGGATGTCAACTTTCACGAAGTATCGATACTTTTTGGTACCGATGCTTTTGAAACTTCGATACTTTCGATACCCAAGTATCGAAGAAAAGTATCGATACTTATTGGTATCAAAAATACCCATTGACGCCATCTCTTAATGTATTTTCAAATTATTTTTACTCGTTACAGTAATCTTCCAGTATATTATCGATAGACCCAATGTTTCTGATGTTACTTCATGGGAGTTACATCTTGAGAATGAAAAATATCACGGTAATTCATAAGTAATAAAATTATGATTGTAAAATTACGGATTGAGTAAATTAAGGAATCGACTTTCGATACTTCGAATACTTTTATTTTATCAACTTTTGATATTGATTGCGATAAAAGTCATGGAAACAACTAATGAAAACTGAAAGAAATCTCACACATCTACGTTACTCGACCAATTCGTTGACTACGCCGCTTAAGACGGTCGTTATATTATTATTAGTCTAAACAAAATAGGCGCAAACTTATTTTAAATGCCTACCTATGTTGATTTAAAAATGTTATTTATTCGTTATTCGATCACATTTCTGCCTGTTTTCTGTTTGATAAATATCAAGAACTAGTGGAAAATTTCATTCCGTAATATTGAGATGTATTTATGTGAATGTAGTAATGAAATAATTAACAATAATTTTAGAATACATGGAATTTGATAAGTATCGAAACGTCAGCAGTGAGTATCGACTGATTCCATTACAAATGTATTGATCGAATTATAAATTGTCGATTTGATGGTATATTATTGCATGATATAAAGAATGTAATGATTGAATTTCCATATTTTCGAAATAACCAACGCTGCACCGGAGACGAATCGGTCGCTCAGAGTACGATTACCAGCATAATTGGTGGTTGTGATTAACAGATGGCCTCAGGGTAGGGTCATGTCAAAAAGTATCGAAAATGACTAAGTCGATACTATTGATAAGTATCGAAAATTAAAGTACCGGTAAAAGTTAACACGTGGTACCGATACTTATCGATACCGATACTTTTTTGACATCCCTAGTGATTAGTATGTAGCGTTAGGTTTATAACTTAGAAATAAAATTAGTTGCCACATGGATCTCTTCGTGAACATATCGTTATTACACTCCTTCCATCCCTGCACTCCGCAGTCTTGTTACCAGCGTTACGGTTTCGACGAAGTACAAGGCATTTACTGTGCCTGTGCTTCTGCATAGATCAGAGTTGCATCGGCGCACTTCAGTGGAAAAACTGTTATCTGAGGAAGCGAAGTCGGAGACGATCATTATGAGGATGGTTGGAAAAGAAGAAGGGTAAGGATTTTGTGGAGATGGGATAATGTTGCTTTATAACAGTTTGATTATTTATAGTTATTGTGAGTTTATTCTTTAATTATTTTATTGTGTTTTATTGTTATGTTTACGCGTCAAAAAAAATAATCCTATATATAATAATAGATAAATAATACGTGACTGGAAGAATCGCTGCTAACTTCTGATCGTTCCTTCCTTTGCGTTGTATTTTCGAGGTGCAAGATGCATGTGTGCGCATCACCGCCGACAAAGTGTTGCTCGTGCTTCCTGGTATTCGAAAACGCAATTCCGAAAATCCAGCGGCACCCGACACGCTTTAAGATAGAAAATTACTTTTGTTCTTACTTATTACCGGCCGTACGGTGCTTTTCTTTTTCGTCAATCACCGTCGCCTGCGCGCGACGCGCGTTTCTCTGCAATCGCTCGTCGGTGGGGCCCTTGCTGATGATCAGACTTGCGCGACCGTAGCGAAGCGGCCGATCGCATCGTATCGCATCGGCCTGGTGTAACCGCACATGATTGTTTTCACCGAAAAGCGGATCTCGCCAGACACGCACCGGCTGAAAGCAAGCGCCTAATTAAAAGCCCACCACCCCAGCCGACTAGAGAAGAAGATTTCGTCCCCGAGTGGAAAAACGCCCGAAATTACTGAATGTGCGTGTCATATCGTGGAATGTAATGAGATATATTCGATGGGATGCCGGCCAGTTCATGGTAAACCGCGGTCGTAAACCATCGGGCAACGGGGAGGACGCTTTGAAAACGCGGACCTGTTGAGAATTTTAAAAGGAACAATGTAAAGGTGCTGGTAGCATCTAACGAAGAGAAATAAAGGACATTATACAAACGAGGCGGGTCCTGATAATTTCAACTTCATTTTCAATTTCAAAGGACCTCGATCGAGGATTAAATTCGACCCATAAAACTGCCACTATTAACAATACTATGTTAAGAGATGCTAAGAGCTCACTTGGATCAGGAATCAGTGAGTCATCCGGCCTAGACTAATTGTAAGCCTTGCGGGTCTGCAGATCATGACTTATCTGAAACGAACGAACCGGTGGGAATAGTAGATCTAGCGAAAGCTGACCTGATGTCCTAAGGGTTATTTCTCCAAACAATGGCAGTGGAGATAGGACCTGCACATATAACTCTTATGGATACACTTATGGATATATAACACTTATGGATATACCACTATAAAAAAGACCATCGAATGGAATAAATAAATGGAATATCGAATGGTCTATCGAAAGCTGACCTCATCACTTCAGTTTTTTTCTTCACACACCTTAGTTCTATGCTGCATTGCATTCACAAATATTTAAAAACGGAATTTCTATATCTATAAAGACGTGATGAATCACTAAGGATCTAATAATTCATTGGCATAGAATAGAAGGGAGATATATCGATTTTTGTGTCTGAAATTTATGAATTGGCCAGTAGGAAATGGTTTAGGACTCCTGAGCTATCGAAATCTAACCGAATGACTCCAAGGCTAATTCCTTTGCACTAATGGCCTTCAAATTATGGTTCTAATGAAAATATTCACCCGTTAATTTAAATCAGACTTTATATTTTATATGTCTATAAACAACTGATTTATTTTCAACAATTGATAAACAATTTGAAACTTCATTGCCAGCAGGAAGACCATCAGTAATAAAAGTGCTGCACTTGCTACTCATTGCAATGTGAATCTGATAAAGCGTTTGAGATAGAATAGAAGAAAGATATATCGATCTTGGTACCTGTAATTTTTGAATTAACCAGAAGGAAATAGTTCAGGTCTCCTGAACTACTAAAATCTGATCTGATAACTCCAAGGCTATTTCCTTTGCAACAATGGCCTCCAAAATATGGTTCTAGTGATAATATTAACCCGTAAATATTAAACAGATTTTACATGTCTACAAAAAAAACTTATTTATGTTAAACGATTGGTAAATAATTCGAAATTCCAGTACCTACAGAAGGACCATCCATAATAAAACTGCTGCACTTGTTTCCCACAGTAATTTGGGCCTGATAATGCGTTTGAGCTGGAATAGAAGAAAGATATATCGATCTTGGGTCCTGAAATTTATAGATTGACCAGTAGGAAATTGTTTAGGACTTCTGAGCTACCAAAATCTGACCTGGTGACTCCAAGGCTATTTCCCTTTCAACAATAGCCTCCAAATTATGGTTCTAGTGATAATATTGTCCATTCAGACTTCATTGTCCATCAGTAACAAAACTGTCGCACATGTTCTACACAGTAATGTGAGTCTGAAAGAGCGTTTGAGATAGAATAGAAGAAAGATATATCTAACCCGGTGACTCCAGAGCTATTGACTTTGCAACAATAGCCTCCAAACTATGGTTCTAATGATACTATTCACCCGTAAATATAAATCAGACTTTATATGTCTATAAACAACTGATTTATTTCCAACGATTGGTTAATAATTTGAAATTTCATTACCAGCAGAAAGACCATCAGTAATAAAAGTGCTGCACATGGTCCCCACAGTAATGTGAGTCTGATAAGGCGTTTGGGATGGAATAGAAGAAAGATATATCGAGCTTGGTGCCTAAAGGAAGTAAATAGCTCCTTAGCTACCGAAATATGCAATGGAGTCATCTCCAAGACTATTTCTTTTGCAACAAAGACCTCCAAACTATGGCTCTAGGGTTAGATTTGACCGATAAATATAATCAGACTTTATATGTCTACAAAGACTTATTTATGTTAAACGATTGGTAAATAATTTGATACTTTAGTACTTTAGTACTTCAGTTAGTTTATTACTGATAGTCTGCCTAGTAATAAAACAAATGCACTTGTTCCCCCTCGGTAATGTGGGTCTTTAAATGCATCTTGGATGGAATAGAAGAAATTCATATCGAACTTGGTGTCTGAAATTTATGGATGAATCGGTCAGAAATAATTTAGGACCCCTGATCTACCCAAAACGTAAAGGTAGACCTTTTGCAAATGTATTTACGTGTTTCTCCCTATGTGTGACCGGTTTTATGCCTGTAGTTTACTGAAATTTATTGGTTTCTTGACATTTATTTGCGCATATTTCTTTTTATCTCTCTTTTTCCCATTTTGCATAGATAAGAAATAATGCAAATAAACAGAAAGGTAAAAAGAATGGTACCAGAACTCAACATTAAAATGCCAGCCTGACGAATGACTTGTAGATGAGTCCGATATAAAATATGTGTAATATGTGTATGATAAAAAAAATGGGATCAACCGTTAAACCCAGTGGGTCTGGCTCGAAAGAAAACACACAAAACGACATCGCTGCTAGCCGTCCGCCTCTAGTCGAACACTAGGCAAATGTTGGACGCGCCTGAGCATCCCGTCGCGTTTCTTTCTTTCTTTCTTTAACTGTCATTTTGGCCGGATTCAAAAACAATTTGCAAACGCACGCTGGCGCACGTTGTCCGCGCGTCTAATTTACGTCGACGAGACGGCAAACCCAGCCACAGACGCGACGTCCACTGCCTTATCAGCCGCCAAATGGGTGGCGGCATCGGTTGGGGCCCGCAAAAACGCAATATTGCTACGAAGAAGGCAGCAGTGGCGAAGTGTGTCGCAGGCGCGGAATCGCCGATGACACTACGAGCGTCGAACGAGCCGGCAAACTCGAAAGAAAACAGACAAAACGACATCGCCGCTAGCCGTCCGCCTCTAGTCGAACACTAGGCAAATGTTGGACGCGCCTGAGCATCCCGTCGCGTTCCGCCTTCTTTAGCTGTCATTTTGGCCGGATTCAAAAACAATTTGCAAACGCACGCCGGCGCGCGCTGTCCGCGCGTCTAATTTACGTCGACGAGACGGCAAACCCAGCCACAGACGCGACGTCCAGTGCCTTATCAGCCGCCAAAGGGGTGGCGGCATCGGTCGGGGCCCGCAAAAACGCAATATTGCTACGAAGAAGGCAGCAGTGGCGCAGTGTGTCGCAGGCGCGGAATAGCCGATGACACTACGAGCGTCGAACGAGCCGGCAAACCGGCCCCAAACTAATAATAATAAACGACGATAATTTGTATCCGATAATGCTGCAGTTGGGACCGCATTTATAATTATTATACGTTGACTATATATCAAGTGCGGGGCCCCGTTTTACATATGACCTTGTCTCTCCTCCATCGGCGCGTCGATGCCGCGCACGAAGCCACCGCGACGAGACGTACCCATGTGATCTGTGTACTCACCAAACAACGTGTGAGCACACGGTCGCGCAACGCCCCGGCCTGGGCCGTCTTAAAAATGTCTGCGCATATTACTAAGAAATTGTTGCGTTAGCAGGCCAAGCTATAAGAACCTGAGATTTTGGCGGGTCGCTGTGTCAAATCCAATGTATGAATCATATCAAATCATATCAAATTTACAATTGAAATAAAATGGAATATGTTTATTGTATTCTAATAAACCATCAATCGATTTGGTTTCAAAAAATCTACGTTCTCTAGGTTTTCGTTTAAAGCGTGAATTTAAACCGTACAAATTTTGAATTTTTGTGGATGATTTAATGCATAATTACCGCTGTGAAATTAGTATAAAATCCCAGAAAATTATTAGAGATATCCATAAGAAAAAACTTCTCCTTTATTTATGTTGTTTATATGACCCAAATAAGTACAAATTTTGCGAGAGCAAATTTCTTGACTCGGTGCAAGATGCCTAAAATGACGATTAAAGTTTGACATTTTTTATTGAGCCGTATACACTCAATTTTCTTCGAAACTAAAAAAGGGTACCTCAAGATGTTTAAATAAAAATTATTGCAAATTCAGTGTCAATGCAGAAAGCAGAAAAGGTGAAATCTCTTTATTTCACCCTTTCTGCTTTCTGCATAATGCATTGAAAGTGAAAAAAATTTCGATTTTTTTTAGTTTACCGAGCATCGACTATTATGGTCATTATCTATTATCTATTCAATTCTTTTTCAATGTAATTAGTCATATCAGAGGCTAATATATTGATAAGAAGAAGAATTCACTTTACTATGCATCCCCACCGAGAATCGAACCCGAGACCTCGTGGTCAGTAGCCACCTGCGCCACCTGGCTGGACAAAATTTATTTATTATATACCTAATTAAGTGTGGTAAGTCCCTTTATAGCTAGAACACAAATTGAAGGGCCAAGCACATCAGAAGCACTAAGAAATACTCGATCTGATGATCTTCATTTCCAAAAAATGTGATAAATCCCTCTAGCTATCCCGAAGAAAATATTTTTAAAAAAAGGATGGTATTTTCATAAAAAAAAAATTTGGAAACCTCTACTCTAGCGTCCTTAACTTTGATCGGAAACGAAAAACAAAAAGGTTTTTTGTAAATTTATAAAATTTGCTTGAATATGTCGTGAAGTATTTTCAAGAAAAAGTCTAAAATACATGTTACAGTTTTTCGCGAAGAAAAAAATTCGACTTTCAAAACAAAAATAAATGTTTTTCAAAAAACAATTCCCGTCATATTTTAGAGAATTTATGATTGTTGATGCCTGTATAAAGTTGAAAACATCACATATGAAATATATAGAAAACCAACTAATGCCGGAATACTGATACCTTATTTCCCACAACATGATAGAAGTCATAAATATGCCGCATTCTATTATTTCATACGACGGGCTTTAATTCTACCAATCACACCGGAAAGCAGAACAAAAGAACTAAAAATAATCCAACAACTAGCTTTAACCCATGGATACAATACTAAACTAATTAATAAAATGTTAACTAAAGTCAATAACAAAATTAGAATTAAGAATCTCCAATCAGTGGATAAAAAAGAATTTTAAAAATATCACCTTTTACAACGATCACATAAACAATAACATAAAACGAGAACTTGATAAAATGAATATAAAACCAGTTTACAAAACTACGCATAATCTAGGGAAACTCCTATTTAACTACAAGGATAAAATCGAACCTGAAGAGAAAAGTGGAGTATACTCACTAGCCTGTGACGATTGCGGTGCCACATATATTGGAGAAACAGGGAGGCAACTTAAAATTAGGAGAAACGAACACTTAAAGAAAAACAACATACATTCAAACTTCCAGAAACACCTAAACTTTAATAACCACGGGTTTAAAATTGAGAATGGAAATTTTAAAATATTACAC
>JAODAC010029430.1:0-15385 GCA_027575185.1 Mimaenictus wilsoni
ATATACACTATCAACGAAACAATAAAATATTAAAATGCATGACTGGCCCTCTCCGCGCGCCTGTTGGCGCACAATGGTAATAGTGAACAATAGGCATTCAAAATCTCGCCACACTTCGGCCAACCGCAAACAAATCGCACTTTTGCGAATTTCATTTGAATGTATCCAAAATATAATTTTAAACAAACCGATTCGCCGTGCCATGTACGTAATGATGCGCGCATTGTTTGCTCGTTTTAATTCAACTACTAAAAATAATGCGATTGAGCGTCGCGATGCTGGGTGTTCAGCGAAAGGTTCCCGGAAAACGGACCCAATCCCAAGTGGTGCATTTTCCGGCGTCGCTTTTCCTGGCGCGCCTTGTGCCTGGAGGGCACGTGTGCACCAATTCCTGCGCGCCCGAATCCGCATTACGAAACGATGTGGTGTTTCATTTAACTATAATTTATTTATCGTTATTATCGCCATATTGTTGCGCGCATGTCTGTGTCGCATTATACATTTGTATAACGATTGCAAAAAGTAGACGCCCGAATAAAAGTGCACATTTTATTGTGCGCGCTTTATGAAGCAAATCCACGCCGGCTACAACAATACATTCGCAATCTGACTGAATAAATAACAATTCTCCGAAAAATGTCCCCGAAAAAAGTATGAATACATTTAAATTGCTTGGAAGGACTTTGTTCAGGTTGGTTTGGAGTAGGAAGATTTGGAAAGTCGCACAACTTCGAACAGTTTGTGTTGTGCGAATTATATGCAATTTTATGCACCCATAAGCCGGCGATAAACAGACAGAGGCACGTTCAGCGGCATTAATAAATTAATTATGCAAATGAATGTGCATTGCGGATGTGTGGATAATGACAGAAATAAATGCGTTCCATATAATAAATTTGGCGTGATTAGTGAAAAATTACGAATGCAGATAATGAGGTTGCAGTTTAAAACTGCAACGTACAGGCGATGCCAAATATTGCATACAATTGAACAAAGGCAATCGTGCATTTCATGTGTATGCATCCCACCTCGCCCACTTTTCTCTATCAGGCCATACAAGTTGGCTAGATACCTAGAGCACGGTGTGGATCGGAAGAGAGGGGATGGAAGGTATGGATGGGAGATGAATATGTCAGGTGTATCCTATGTGGAAGGGGGAGGGATTCCGTGTAGCATGTTGGGAGTGATTGTATGGGACTGAAAGAGGAGTGGGCGCGTAATTGCCAGGGGACAAAAGGGGAGTGAAAGAATGGCTGAGTGAGGATGGAAGGGGGGGAGCTGGCAATTTTGAAGGTGATAACAAAGCGGAAGGAAACAGCGCGGACTGGACGCCTACCTACCATCAACTACGGGGAGGCGTCAAATTAAAGGTACCTAGGGAGTGAAGGAGGAATACGCCGGGCAGAAGGAGTCCGGAGTAAGGATAGGGAGCGAAAGTGCAAAAGAAGTTTAGCGGGTTTTGATTATTTTTTGCTGAAATGGTATTTATTTAATCAATTTTTGTTTGATAGTATTTAGTATGTTAAGTTTTACTTGTTACCTATTACAATGAATGTATGTAATGGAAGGGGGGGGGGGAGGAAGTAATTTGCCAATAAAGGTTGTCTACTACAAGTTGGTTGACAATTTGTAGTTATTCATGTGTGTACCCCTAGAGAGGTGAATTAAATTTAACCTGGGCAGTACAAAAATTACTTCATTATCAGAGGAAAAATTGACTATGTACACCAAAAAAGCACTATTACGATCTTTATTGGCGTATATGTATACTTTATCTCACTACTTTATAAAAATATTTCCACTTCGATGCAATATTAAGTAATTATATTATCGTATGTTTATTAATAAGTCTGTCTTATTTAAAATTTTTTTTTTAAATTTAATTTTTGTTAAAGCCGTAGTCACGTTAAAGAAGTTGCCTAGTTTGAATTATGGCAACTCTGTAAACATAGCTTCAGCGAAAATATAAGATAGAGAAACAACTGTTATATCAGTGACCTTGAAATAAATTTGTTTAGTTCAACGCAATTTGTTAGATGGCGCTAGTAAATAATTGGTGTTTTCGAGCGGCGACGAATTTTGAAATGTTAATAAACATTTGTGTTTCATTTATTCCTCGCAATGACATAACCTTTTTGTTTTTGATATATTGTCAATACTTGATTTAAAACTGACTATCGTGACTCTATCTATATTAAAGATAGTCTACATGCTACAAGCTGATTGAGTTGATCCACTTCTTTCCCGAAATGTCTCTGCACCTTAAAGCTGCATATAATTTCATTCTTCCAAGCGACTGAAACTTTTAAGCTGGACACCCACTCAAAAACAAAATGCAGCATATTTTCAAAGGATTTTAATACCCTTTGTCGAAGGAATGTTCCAGCATGGTCGAGAAGATTTACATTTGGTGATAATAATATGTATTTTTATTTATTCAACAACCTTTTTCTGCGACATAGTGGTTGGTGTAAGGGAATAGTAACTTTCACCCGGCTCAATCCGAGGTCTCGTTACTGATAGTACTTGCTCTGAACTTTTTGTGCATATGGGTTTTTTTTTCGGGGACCTTTGCAAGCGAATCGCCCGAACTTCATTCGCGTTTTTACCGCGAAATCTGGAGTTCACGGACGGCACCGCAGCCACTTGTTGAGTGGGGAGACCAAGTGGTCACCCATCCAACGCCTAGCTACGTGCTTAACTGCAGTTATCTAACGCACACCGAGCTCGACAACGCGGCAAGCCACCGCTGATAATATGTAATATGTTCTAAAATAAAACTGGGTATTTCAAAAATTGTCTTTAAATTTTAAAACAATTTAAAATCAATGAAATCAAATAGCAAAAAGTGGCGCCACTCTGTATTTGTGGCTTGGGTTGAACTAAAATCTGTTGCAAATTTTACTGCAGCACTTGTGTTACTATACATATGTATTACCTATGCATAGCTTTAAAAGAACTACACTGATCGTCAAGAAGTCCAGCTCTACTGATCTAAAGGCTGACACTATTTATAAGAATTCTTATATATCGTATAGTTTATAATTTTCGCAACAGCTTCTATTTCATTGGTCTGTGGTAATCCCCAGGTGGGGATGTTTCTTGATCTTGCAATATCCCGATTCAGTGAGCTCCTGTAACTTGAGGGATTAGATTTGGTTTAGGTAATTTCCCTGTCCTGCTCTCTGCATGGACTGGTCGTCAATTCCAAAAAGTTCCCCTCTACTTTACTGATCTATGGAGAGTGATTCAGGGTAGATGGGGGAAAGTATGCGGAAACAACCGGGAAGTAGCAATAAAACTTTGGGATATTTGGGTGAAACTTATGATAATGTGTGGTGTGGAGGTATGGGGTATGTTTGAATGGAAAACGTTAGAAAGGGAACAAACCTGGTTCTTGAAAGACTTGATGCGGTTGGAAAGATACACTCCAGGGTACATCGTGCCTCAGGAATCAGATAGAATGAGTCTACAATCGGAGGCAGTGGTGAGAGTGGTTAGATATGAGAGTCAAGTAGCACGAATGACGGATGATAGATGGTGTGTTAGAAGAGGGAAAAGTCAGTGGAGAGAGAATAGAAGAATGGTTTACGAGGCTGTAGGTATGCCCCAAGAGCTGGTAGAGAAATATCTGGAGGGTGGGAAAATGGTGGAACAGGTGGTTAGGGTGACACGGCTAGATGTGGAAAACCAGATAACACAGGCTAAAATAAATAGCAGTTCCTATAACCCTGACTATACGCGAATGCAGGTTATAGGTTGAAGACCAGCTCATTTTGGAAATATGGCACTGAGCATAGCCTAGATAGAATGTATGGCACAAGCGAGGTGTGGATGAGAAGAGAAGGTTAAGAAAGAATGGATGAATGAAGAATATAAGGAGATATGGATTTTTGCATGGCTGGTAGGGAAGGTATTGCAATAAATGAAGGATGTGTGCGACACTTGAGAATGGGAGAAGACTGTGTGGGAAAATTTTATCTGATGGAGGGGAGAGCGTAGCGTCCATTGTGTGGATGGTGGAAAAGAAGAAGGGTATCTTTAACTTTCCGCATTTTTCTTTTATCGGATATGTCTGAATCCAGCGCAAATTTGCCGAACAAACAAGAGTTTACAACGTAGATGTGTGGATTAATGGCTGCTAAATTCCGATGCATTGAAGAAGAAGAAAAATACCTTCCATATTTCGTGGCATGCATCACATATGATCACATACGATGTCAGGTACGTAGGCTCCACAGAATCCTTATTAGTCTGTGCTCCTCCACCTACGAATATATTGCGCGACTGCTCGAACATACAGCATTCCATAAATAGGTGGAGATGTGTGTCCTCTATTGCAACACCTATCACTTACTACTATTGCATGAGCCTGAGGTGATGCCTCACAGGTGGACGTGTACCCTTGAGCTTGCAGTATTCCGTTCCTATGGGTTCCCTCAGGGGGATTAACCTGATGGATTAAATCATAACAATGCAATTTCACTGTGGTGCCCTCTGTAGGGACTAGACGTCAGTTCTCTACTTCACTGATCTGAAGACAATCGACACCAATTATGAGAATCCTAATATATCTCAGAATAAACTATTTCGCAACAATTTTGGTCATTTTTTCTTTAATCAATTATGTCTTTAACCAATTACAGTTAATCTAACTTATAAACGTAAGGACCCTTATAATTCTTGTTAGCTAGTGTTTACCCACTCTCCGCGCCTCCTCAAGTATACGGCATTCCTTAAGTAGATGATGAACTGGGTCCTCACCTCTATTGCACTACATTGCAATCACGAGCTTCCACATTTCGTGGAATGCATCACATGCTCTAACGAGAGGTACGTAGGCCCCACAGAATTCTTGTTACTCAGCCACTTATAAATAACCTCCACGGCCCTTCAGACATACTGCATTCTCTAAATAGTTGATGAGGTGCCTCCTCACTTGTATTGCACCACGTTGCACATACATCATCTATTGCATGAGTCTGTGGATATGCCTCACAGGAAGAGGTGGTTTTTGAACTGTCGTTTCTCCTGTTTCTGTGAGTTTCTCCGGAGAGATAAAGCTAAGGGATTCGACCTTGTGAAGACAATCTTCCTAAGGTACCCTTTGCAATGAATAGATTTGCATTTGCGATTCTCTTGTTTCTGATCCATTACTTTCCAGTCTGCATTAATACGAGCCTCGATGAAAGGCCTACTTATTCTATATTAATTTCAACAACCTCTAATATGAATCTCCAGAACAGAGTATTGATTAATGACTCCTTAATAGAGGTGCATATAGGGAGAAAAACGTGCTTCCTCATTTTGTTGCATATATTACATAATATGATGCATAGATAATACCTAGTATAGTAACACAAGTGCTGCAGTAAAATTTGCCCCAGAAATTAGTTCAAGCCAAGCCGCAAATTCTGAGGGGCGCCACTTTTTGTTATTTGTTACTTACTAGCGCCATCTAACAAATTGGGTTGAACTAAACCATTTTGTTTCAAGGTCACCAAATATACCGGGGGCCAGTAAATTCACCGCGGAACAATCACCGCTACTAAATCGCCGCTGGTATATTCACCGCTAAGAAAATTCACCGCGCTAAAACTCACCGCGAGGATTGGGTGGTGCCCGAGCATATTTAATTAATTTAGATAAAATTGACATCTAAAACGAAGGTGTCCAAGTTAAAACAATCAGATTCATATGAAATTATCGTATAATTGTAATGAAAACAAATTAGCTGTGAAATATGAGTAAATATACAGAACATTTTGGTGCCCTTGTTCCTCACCGAACTAACAATAAGCGTTAAGAAGTTGATTGCTCCGCATTTCATTCACATTCGTGAATGTGTCTAATGGGTTATGAACTTTTTTGCTAATTAATTGCGAGATATTCCTTAACAATGATTGAAACTCATACAGGACAGAAGAAGTTGCTCGTTTAGGGGCACTTGTTATTGAGATACGGAGAGCGGGGATTTATCTTAGCGGTGAATTTACCCGCGGTGATTTAACGAGCGGTGATTTTTCTTAGCGATGAATTTACCGCGGTGATTTTACGACGGTGGTTTAACAGCGTTGAATTTTCGTAGATCCTAATATATCATGTGCTCCTTTATCTTATATTTCCTCTAATATGACGACAGGTATACAACATTCCTTAAGTAGATGATGAGGTGTCTCTTCACTTCAATTGCCCTTCTTTACACTCATTTCAATTGCATGAATCTGTGGTGATGCCCCACAGGCTGCAGTATCCTCCTCCTCGCGGGGACAAACCTGTGGGATTAGATTTTGTACAAGTAATTTCGAAATGGACCTCTGCCAGGAATAGTTTGATGTTTACCATTTCTTTACTTATGATTCGTTGCTCTGCTCACTCTGCATCCATATGAGCATGATTGATAGACCAACATTTACTATATTTATTATTTCAACCTCTATTATTAAACTGCAGATCTGAAAGAATTGTCACCTGCCCTTATGTTCCTACTTTATAATACATTTCCTACACATTTTTTTCTTTCTACGTTTGTGCCTTTAACGAGTGATAATTTGTAGATTTTGTCCCACGAATAATGGGTTAAAACGTGAAAGTATTGATTAGTGGCATCCAATTAACAATGAAGATAAAGAGCAGAATAAAAACGCTCGCACAAAGAAAGCAGCCGTCAAACGCTGGCGACCATAAAACGCGCGCGCCGTAGATTTCCAAACGCTGTCACACCGCCGCGCAAGAAGTAAAAATCTCCCAACCACCCTACCTGCCCGCCGCCCACCACCCTGCGCGCAGATAAGTAACGACCACCATCGAGTGGCGGCGACCTAGGCATCATAAAAGCGGGCGCGCACGAGGAAGCAGCGACGGTGGCGGTGGCGGGCGCGCAGCAAAGAAAGAAACATAAAAAAGTAAAAAAAATATATATATCTATAGTAAGCATAAAAGTGTACATAGTAAAAAATGTATACATAAAAAAGAAGCGGGGCATACATAATTAAATCTGAAATAGAAACGTCAATACTCTTTCGCGTTGGTGTGCGCGGGGGGGGGGGCGGCGGCGGCGGCAGGCAAACGAGCGCGGGCGCGCTCTCGCGCTTTTTTCCTCCCCGTCTCCTTTGGCGAAATTCGCGAAATACGGGCCCGTCCGCATATCTGCATATCCTGGCTCGTTGCCGCCGAGTGCTGAGAGGGGGCGGGTGTGCGAGCGAGCAAGATGATACGAGATGTGAAGAGCGGTATAGTTGCCGGCGCTCGGCCACCGCCGCCACCCGCCACCACCCCTTCGCGCCGTGTTCATCCTCGTTTAGTTTCGCCGGCAAAACCACGCCTAACTTTTAAATTTTACTAATTCTGCGCAACTCTCGCCAACCGCCCCCCACGCCGCCGCCGGCGGCTGGTGCTCGTTCATTATATTATATTTTTACAGCATTTAAAACCTAAAAATCTATAAATTTTCAGCTACGCGTTCCGCGCGCCGACGCCACACACCCACACACAGCCGCCCCCTCGCTCACGCAGCCCCCGCCGAGAACTTTGCAAATCTCTTCGACGCGCAAACTAACGAACCGCCAAACTAAAATACAACTTCGTTTATTATGCAATGCGCCTACATCAAAAGAAAGGCGCTTTTCATTTGAATCGCTGATTGAAAAACTTGCTTTTTCAGGGTTTTTGAAGGGATTGGTTATTGACAACTATGCAACCTGTATCACAGGTTTCTCTTTTTAACGCCTGTATTGAAATGAGTATGTTACAAGGTTGGGCACTATCATCATCATAAACTATTTAGTACTTAACACTCCATTTAATCTTTTATGGTTTGTACTTCATAACAAACTACATAGGAAAATACTGCGCTGTTTGTGCAATCGTTATTGAAACTCGACATCATTTTCTTTCTTTACTGACGTAATCGGTGAGAAGGTATACGACATTGGTCTATGTTTTTCCAGAATTTTCTTTGCATATTAAGATCATATGAATTCTCTTCGGGCAGGTTTCTAGCTTGACCCTAGGTGAAGAAGACTTCTATATCAAGAATCACAGATGTAAGGGTGGTTGACGGGACGAATACAGGTAACCACCATCAAGATTTGAACCTGGAACCCCGTGGTGCGATCTTACCTGGACTACTTCGATCCAACAGTAAAACCTACTAGGTTCTAACGTAAGGTCTAACGTGTTTGGCCCATGTTTTCCACACCTCTTCACTTTTTCTGATGATCCTCAAGAGATTTCTGACATGTGTGGTCCTACTTTCTCTTCTTATCCAATACTATTCTCCTATCCTCTTTCCAACTGCAACAGGAACAGAAGGTGTGCTACGCATTATCGTTTTCAATGCAATTGGCTCATTCTAAGGCAGCACGTTTCCTGAACTAGTATAAATATTCGCCTTAGCTTCCTGTCAGGAACTCTATGATACAGTGGACCTTCCTGCATTGGCGATCTATCCATGTTTTATTGAATAAGTTTCTTAGGCCATTTTTGTGAAGGTATCCCATCTTTGCCAAGAAAGTTGATTTCGCTAATTTTTGAATCCTAGACTAGATTTCATTGTAGGGTCAACCTCCAGAACCTCCAGGACTGGAAAATATCTACTTTAAAATCCTGTTCAGATTGGAAATTCTCCATGTTTACAATTCCCATTATTATGAAATAATGAAGTTTTCGAAAAAAATAAACCATCTTCCAGGTTTATTTAATTTACGAATATAATTTTAAAAGGCTTTCTTTGATTTCTGATGTCCTTTGGTGTCTCAATAATCTGAACAAGAAAAATTTCATTATTGCATTGATGATTACGCTGATATGGTTGATGGTGTCTGCGTCCTAAACCGTCCGTACACCCGTTTACGGCGCTTTTTCAGGACCTATCTAGAAACACGGGAATGAATCCTAAAGCGAAAAGAAATTGAGCAAACTTGTGCTTCACTTTCTAACATCCTCGCACTCACGGGTCATCTCATTTCGAGAAGTGACGCACCATGATGGTACCCGAATGATGTTGATCTATTCGCTTGTTTAGAATCAAGTCAGGGGAAATCTTATGGAGATTAACAGATTCTGACGTGCAAATTGTGTAGAATGACGAAACATCAAACGAAACATTTAGTAGCAGGTTCCCTCTTTCCGAACTTTCCATGACTGCTGACCATCATTGAACTAGTTTACTCAGGCAAAGCAAATGATTGGAATCCTTGGGGTTGAAACGTCCTCAACCTATTCTCAAACTCAACTCATTCTCAAAGTCAGTTAAGTATCAGGCTTTCTTAGATTGACGCCATGAGAATGAGTTTCCAAGTGAGACACTCTTGGTAAGCAGAACTGACGATGAGGAATGAACCAAACGTGGAATTAAAGCGCCGAAATTAACCACAACCCTGATGAAAGAAAGCTGTTTGTTACCTAATTGTAAGACAAAAGGACGATGGCCATGAAAGTCGGAATGCGCTTTAATGTATCAACCTTTAGTGGCGGTGGATCAAAATATGTTTCAATCTTAATAACAAAGGCATGTTTGTTCACTGATATGTAGCTATGGAGCATTTTGACCATCAACAGCAAAGAAAAAATAGATCCCTTGAAATTTATTAATGGGTCACTTCATGACCCTCGGGTCATGAACAGCAAAGGACGGGGGGGGGGGAACATCTCTAAAATTAAAATAGATCCCTTGAAATTTATTAATGGGTCACTTCATGACCCTCGGGTCATTGGTTGCCGACCACTGTTGTCAAATGAATTGAAAACAGGTGATTATGGTAAGATTTTCTTAGAACAATTAAGACAAGTATTGGGAGCAGTGCCTAATAGTTTAAAACCCAAAATGATCTATAAGCCGAACAGGAAGATAGAATCAATGAAAAATTACTATCAATTTCACTGTTGTTTTCAAATATACCGAAAACAACAGAAAAAAATTGTTTAACAAATTGAAGTCAAGATAATTATCATAAACAGGGATATAATTAATTCCTATTTTTCAGGTAGGATAGTAATCAACCAGGCAGCTTAATGTTTAATTATTTTGCGTAAAAATTATTTATGAGACGTCGAAGGCGAATCTGTGGCAGGGTGTGGAACATCGTAAGCCCTTTTCCCCCTTCCCCATTCCCCACAGTGCGCTCGTGCGTCCACGGCAAGGGTTAAAAAAGGGCGAAGCGAAAAACACGGGAAGATAGAGGACAGGCGAGTTGCGAAAAAGGGTTTTGTGTTGCTTTCGAGGGTACAAACATGTTTAGAGCTGGGACTCCGGCGGGGGGCGACGAATGCGTGGCGGTGGCCGTGTGGAGGATGGGGGGTCGCCTAGGGTTTGCGCGCGTTGGCAGGGCGGAAATTGGGGGAATGCGAAATGTAAAATGTGAAAAACCACCGCCAGCCATATCAGCGTGTGCGAGAATGCTTAAATCATCCTCGAAATCGAACAAGGAAGAGGCACAAGAGAGACGGTAAAAGCGAGCGAGTGATACAGCACTCTACCAACGCCTGAGAGGGTGCGCTGCAACCCGGTACAGCGTGACTGTGTTAGGCACGTGTTGATTCCTTTTTTGTTCACAAACACATCTAGAAAAACAACGAAAAAAAAAAACAAAAAATAACCGAAATAAATGCAGATAAACCGATCAAAGTCATTGTTGCCGAAAAAACAATTAACGTTATCGACTATTTCATTAAATTTCATATATTACTACATATTATTTCCCTGAATAATTAATATTGTATAAATTATCAACGTCATATTTTTACTTTTGTTGATTATTTTCAATGTAATTAAATATTTTAAAGGCTACAATATAATTAAATATATTTATAATAAAATTATTTGTAAACATTTACTCATTTAGACATTTTTAGTTCAACAAAAAAGTAATTAAATTCAATGTAATTAAATAAGTAAAGTACACAGCCGACCATCCAAGTAAATACATTTATCCCAGAATAGATAATAATTGATAAACATTATTCTAGTGTTAATTAATTTAATTGCAAATGAACGCATTGCGGTTAATTAATGCTTAATTAGAATTTTTGCAAAATTTAAAAGCGACGCGATATGCGCATATGCGACCAAGAATTTTCGTATATAATTTGAGAGCGGATTGTTAATTTTTAATTATACAGTGCACAATTACGCATTGCTTGTTTATCGTTTTTGGCAAATTGAGTAAACACATATTTATATATTTCCATTCGGGTGTGTTATAAATGGTGGTTTTCGGCGGAATCGAACTAGGGGTGGCTAGTTACTGCCATCGCCGCCGCCTCCGGCCGCCTGTAGCCTCCATATCCACCCGCCCCTACATCGCTAGCGCTGACCTAGCGCACTCATCTCGGTGACTCCTCTCGCGCTACTCCGCTCGTTCGTTATAAAATTCGCCGCTTGAAAAGCACCCCACCCCCCTCGTGCGCAGCACCCCACACTCTCATCGCGTCCGCCGCCCTCCCGCTGCCTTCTTCGTCCGCTGCGGTGTTAAAAAGTTTCGATCAATATGAATATGCTTTAAAATTGTGGATTTTATTTCAACAGGCTGCCGACTGTTGGCGTGAGCGAGTGCGAGTTCGTCGGTGGCGGGCGGGGGCGGCAGTGGGGAGGTGGTTCGGTGGCGGCAGCTCGCGCTAGTGGTCCACGCGCTCTCTTTTTCCGCGCGCGTATTTCCCGTACTTTTACATACACTCTTTCGCTCTATGCATAGGCATATTCTCCCGTAGCTGAGTCGCACTTCATCCCGCGTTCTATCTGCCGTCTCCAACCACCACCGACCGCTCGCACACGCACACACATTTAGCCCACTCATTCTCTAAGCGTATCGCTCATTCTTTCATTCCACGCAATGTGTGGTGTGCGTGCGTACATGCGTCGAAAAAGGTATAGTTATTCGAGAGGGGACTGCACATCCGCCCGGGGACTACCCGCACTGCGCCTGCTTACCTCCACACAGCACACCACCACCTACCACCCCACAAACGTGTGTGCACACATTTTGCATTTCGCTTTTTCTAATGAACGTAGGAGCGTTGGGAGGGACGCCAGGCAATGTCACCGATACATGTAGCATCCCCCTTGCCACCCCTCGTGACCTCCTCACTAGCCTGTGGGACCAGCGGCGACCGGTGCGCTGTAGGGTTTTTTCACCCACCTACAATTGCCAAATTCGCCTCGCACTCACAACCCCTTTTTATTCCGCATTAATTCGCACTGCCTCCATCGCGCTTCGGCGGGCTGATAGCGCAACAGTCTGTCTCATCGCGCGAATGAAATCGTACGTGTTTGTCAATGTCCGTCGTCGTTGCGCGGGGGTTGGTTGGGTTTCGACGGTAGGCCGTATGCACAAATGAATCGAATTGACTCATTCCTCCGCATCTTCCGCGTCAGTAAATTATATTAATTAGCCACCAGCGTAGTGGGAAGGAGGGTATCCATCATACAGACCCACTCTAACCACTCCTAAGTTACCTGCAGGGCTTCCACCCGAATGAAAAGATTTTCAACATTATTTATTTTTCGAAAATATACAGTCATATTCATAATTCACGAGCAACCGGGGCCCTTTCAAAGTCGTCCTTTGTAGAACAACGGTTGTCCCTGAGCAGTGTCCTTCTAGGTATATCCGCAGATCAATTTTGGTCTTAGCAACATACAATTTTAATGTAAAGCTAAAATAAAGGGCGGCATAAAATTCTGACTTTGATATTTCGCAGAATACGTAATTAGTAATATTAATTAATATCTGTAAAAATATAACTAAAAGATTATTCTCATAAACTCACTTTTTTGCAATATAACGAGAATATAACATAGAACATACTCATAAATAGCTAGGACAGGTGGGACTGTCAAGATCTTCAGAAAAAGGAATGTCCTTGAACGATGTTCTTTTTATGATATCTTTGGATCAACTGTGGCCTTCAGTATAAAAGCAGTTTTAATATTTCATTCCATTATGAATATCTGCGTATGCGCGTGTGTGTGATGTACATCACAATAGAATTTTTGCGAATCTCGTACCCATCGCCCTACGACCCCTGTCGGCCTGTCGCCCGACTAATACTGCCCTCGCCCCCTTCCCCAGAGAAAGCGCACGTACTCGGTGCTTGGACCGTATGCAAACGAGATCACATTATACATATCGGGTTAGTTTTGAGTTGATGCTCGAAGTTTGAGTTCGGCGAACGCACATCCAACGTTTTTCGTGAGGGGTTGACAAGTCGGGAGAACCCAGAGATGGGTTAAATACACCTCGGAAAATTCAATTCGAAATAAACTCCTACGAAAAATGAAAATACATATTATCCCAGGTCACATATTTTGATTAGTTTTAATTCACGAAAAAATAATTACCTTCATTTTTAATTATTTCTAATTAAGGTATGGAAATTATTACGTCCCTGCGCTGCAACCAGGAAAAGGAGGGGTAGACAAGTTTTGGTGGCAAATATTATAAAATGTATAACGAACAGAGCGACTTTCTCATCCCGACTCTTTCTATATGCTGCCTATAAGGGCATAAAATATGAAACAAAATTTTGGGTTGGAGGCCGCGAGAGAGTGGGTGGCATCGGCATGGTGCGGAGTACCGTGGTCGTTGGTAGTATGGAGATGCTGGGAACGCGTGCGGGGGTGCGTTTGGTGAGTGTGTGTGTGTGTGTGTGTGTTTCTGTGTAGGGGGAGGAGGGCGGGTTGGCGGTTTGCGCCGAGTGCGCATCACTGGCAAACCGGCATCAAACACAACACAACAAAATAGAGAGCGTACCGATACCGAAGCTAGTATCGTATCCATAAAACATATTCCCCTAAACACTGCAGGGAATAAAAGTGGGAAACGCGGAAAAAAGGGGGAAACGTAGCGAAAGGGGGTCGTCGTGGCGGCGGCCGGCGCGCGCTGGCGAGCGGGGATGCTTTTGGGGGATGCTGTTATTGCGCGCATTGCCATTGTGGTGGTGGCTGGCGCGTGTGGAGGTTGCGCGCGCGAGGGGTTTGTGGGGGGCGGTAGGGGTTGGCGGCGCTGAAAAGTTCCGCGGCGCTGCCGCTCTCTCGATGTGTACGAAACGATGCCCTAAAAACGCAAAATAGAGAAGCGAAAATATGTACAAAAGAGAATAACCTCATGTCGGGCGCCGCCATCCCCCCACTTACACACATACACACATACATGTACACTGCCAACCGAAAACCGTACCCCGCGCCCTTCTGCGCGCGCCCAACCGAATAGTACAAAACGCAAATGTACGACGAGCGTAATTCCGATTCTCTCGCTCGGGCGACGTTCGTTGGTGGCGGCACCACGGGCACCGGGGGGCGGCAATGGAGGCTGCGTAGGTAGCCAACTATACAGGGCGACCTAATTTTTATCGTCATTCGCCGAATTGCCAATTTGGTTGTGATTTACATACAAATTAAGGCACGCATTCAAGATGTATCTGACTAATTGCCATAATTCACCGAAAATATTGTATCGGAATATTTTCCAAAATTACGTCCCCTCACTAATTAGTAATTACCGCATATGAATACATTACATCGCTTAAGAAAATTAAAACTGGGAATATCAAAATCACACACAGTGCAAATGAGTTATTTTAATCAGAGTAGTATTGAATACTATAAGGCCTTCAAATTTTATTATAAAAAATGTATAATTTTAAAATGTTGCAAAACTTTGGTAGCTGCAAGAGCCTTGTAAGGTGACTCGCATTTTTCTCTTTTCAATCATTTCGTACGTAGATCATATATTGTTGTATAAATGAAATAATAAAGAAATGACCCCCTTTATACCGTACCGGGGCTCCCATTTTCTACAGGGACTCTTAGGTACGTGCCTCTAATAGGTAATCCTGATAAGTTTCGTTATTAAACATACATTTCTGATTTTCTGGCAGGAATAGGCTTGGCTGATTTGTTACTTATTTTATTTTCTTTCCTTTCTGTCGGATACAACAAAGTTAACTATGACAACAATTTTTTTTGTTGTTTGATTTTACCGAGCATCGACTGCTATGGTCATTTGCTCTATCCAATTCTTTTTCAATGTAATTCAGTCATATTAGAGGCGAACACAATTGTAAAGAAGAAGAATTCACTTTAATATGCATCCCCACCGAGAATTGAACCCGGAACCTCATGGACAGTGGTCATCGATCATACCACTGCGCCACAACAGATTTAACAACAAAGAAACAAGAAGTGCCAAAATAAACTGGTCAGTATTTTTGTAATTTTGCCAAAAAAATATCATTATATATAGTTACGTCATGATCCACAACGCAACCACCACCATCCTACCTGCGCATGATGCACTACGCAACCATCACACCACCTCTGCTGCCAATTGATGTTAAGCGCATGTCCAACTCTAAAGTGTGCGCAAGAGGGGACTTATGACTTTGT